>JAYMTA010003321.1:0-14499 GCA_036897625.1 Pelargonium cotyledonis | reverse complement strand
AGGCTTTGTTTTAGTGCGAGTAACTTGCATCAACATAAGCATACAAAAAGTATATTAATTTCACATAGTTCAAGATTTTGATGTACAGATTTATAAAAATTAGGAGTTATTCAACGTGACTGTAACCTGCAAACCTACAAGAGTGTTTCATCGTTAAATATAATCAAATATAAATTTGTTTATTCAATTACTTAATTTTAAATGTATTTTTTATATTATAACTATTAAACATAAACCCATGCAAATTAAATGTGAATGTATTTGAGTGAAATCGTAATTTAAAATTATTTTATTAAAATATAACTATTATTTGTCATCCGTGGAAGCACGGGGTTATTGTCTTAGTGACTAGAACAATACATAGTACAAGGTGGGTGTTGCTTCTTTCTATGTTTTACGCATAATTAAAAATAAAAATACATATAAAAATGACTTTGTGGTACGAACACCAACCAACCAATAATGAAGATCTGTTCCTGATTCAGACCAAAAGTGAGAGAACAAGAAGTAGTCACCGGAGATCCGTACACATTTTGCTCTTCTGCACAAAACCCACCACAAAAGCATACACCTTTTTTCTTTCCAGGCAAAATGCTGAGCAGTAATGGCAAGGGTTCCAATTCCAGGGCTTTTGCTGCGCTCTTTCGATCTCGAATTTCGACTCTCTTGCTCTCCATGTTCGCTGCTTTTGCTTCCATTTACGTCGCCGGCCGGTTAGCTCTCTCTCTCTGTATCATTTTTATTCGAATTTCTCCGAAGTTTCCCAGCTTAATTTAGCTGTTTCAGCGATGATTTGAATTTTGTTTGTGTTGAGTATTTGATCATATTTTGTAACATTTGGATTAATCATTTCTATATTGGGGAGCCATAGGTTATGGCAAGATTCTCAGAACAGGGTTCTTTTGATTAAAGAGCTTGACAGAATCACCGGACAGGTAATTTAGTAATTAGTATTAATTATTCTGTTAAGATAGTTGAAAATTGCTGTTGTGAACTTGAAATTTAACCCATATCACTGTTATACCATTTCATAATTGCAGTTTCTTTGCCTACTTTGTACGATTTAGTGATGATTTGAATGCTTTAGTTTGTTCATACTGGTCCAGTATGAGGAATTCATTTGTTTACTTAAGATTGAGTACAAGTCAACATCTGTGGATCAAATGTAGTTACCATTAGAGCTTAGTGATGAAACACAATTTCAGTAGACGCGCTGAGTTTTTATTCAGACGTTTTTTTACATGTATAGCAACTTCTCTTCCATTTTCAGGGACAATCTGCTATATCGGTGGACGATACGCTGAAAATTATAGCTTGCAGGTTAGATGTTAACCATCCTCAATCGTTTGCCTCAACTAAAGGACATTTCTATTTTGTTTTCTTTTATTCTCCCATATGTGGATCTGATAAGGGATCTTTTTGTTGTTGTTAGGGAACAGCATAAGAAGTTGTCAGTCCTTGAGATGGAACTATCTGCTGCCAGACAAGAAGGCTTTGTTTCAAGGCGATCAGGGGAGACTAATGGGACTTATTCCAAGACAAGGCCACTAGTAGTAATAGGAATATTTACAACATTTGGTTGCAAGAACAATAGAGAAGCAATTCGCAAGGCGTGGATGAGAACTGGTATGGAACCATTACTTATTAGCTCTTCTGGGTTCACTGATATGTATTTTTTTGCTTTGTTCTGCAAAGTTTAGTACCATGAAAGAGGTAGTATATACTACTATAAGTTTGGCAATAGACATGCACATCTTCTCACTTGTACAAATGTGAAGAATGATTCAGAAATGGCTCTGTTGGAGAATTTCATGATCCAAGGGTGTTATGCGGAGGAATGTAATATGGAGGGGCAACTACAGTGATGGTTTTTATAGTGTTATTTACTTTCTCAATTGGAAAGGCACTTTCTATTGCACCTTTGGAATTGATTTCGTAATTAATCCACCTTTCTTTAGGGCATTTAAGAGTGCAGAATTGTCCCGTCAATTGAAAACACATCTGCAGATGGATCTTAATTGTAAAAGAGGATAAGTTTGAAAGTTTTATTGGATTATGCTTCCTAGATTTGAGGCTAGGGGGGTCATAAGATAGTGGTACATCTCATGGTCTTTGGTATTTACATATTCTTAGGAAAAATAAGGTAGTTCTTTTCCCTCATTCATGATTCAGGAATATGGTGATAGTATTTAGTTATGGGGTGTTGATGTCATATTGTTTTTTATGTGGTGATTTCCTGGAAATTTTCTTTTCAAAACTTTATATTCATGTACACATTTATTTTCTCCTTAAGGGTTGTTCTATTAATTTTCTTATATTTTACAGAGGAGAAAGGCATCATTTCACGATTTGTCATAGGAAAAAGGTACTCTTTCTCCCACCTTGTAATTTTCATTTATCTTGCCCACAACAAAAGATAAAGTAGCAATTGGCTAGAGTTTTTCCTCCTGATTTTTTGTTCTTTGGCAGTGCCAACAATGGGGACGATTTGGACAGGGACATTGACAATGAAAATAAACAGCATAATGACTTCATTATTCTGGTACATTATTGACTCACCGAGTTAACTAAAATCTTGTCCTGTATGTACATTAATTCCTATTGATTCAGATTTTGATTTTGCACACTAACTTTCGAAATGGCATTGTCAGCTTATCTTGCAATTAATTCATTGAAATTATAAAACAGATATGAGGGAAACTCATGAAAAACCTTGCAAATTTTTTTTGGAGGGGTCGACTTTGGCCATCTATTGCTCAGAATTATTTGCAAACAAATTCAGTGTTGATTACAATCAATTTTATTTTAAGTTTCCTGTAAAGG
This sequence comes from Pelargonium cotyledonis, assembly GCA_036897625.1. Taxonomy (NCBI): domain Eukaryota; kingdom Viridiplantae; phylum Streptophyta; class Magnoliopsida; order Geraniales; family Geraniaceae; genus Pelargonium; species Pelargonium cotyledonis. Next base: position 11,676 of record JAYMTA010003321.1, on the reverse strand, counting down.
CCTGCATCATTGTATTAATCTCCTTTTCTTTTATCCATATGTTCTGGGTTAACTGGCCTGATAGAAACAGTACCAATTTTCTGATTTCTCTTCCTTAAATTTATCCTTCTTTTCCTGAAACCGAACAGTTAGCTAAACGAAGACCATCCTTTTTTCATATTCCTTAAGACTTAGAATGTGTGTACTTCTGAGATTCTCATCATCACTTCAAATGCATATTTTCTTCTCTTCTGACCTAGCTGAACTTATAATCTGTTTTGTGTAGACTTGTCTAATTTACTTAATTTTCTTTATTTTCAATCCTAATGCACGTTTTCCAAACAAAATAATCTCCTTTAGATGAACATTCTACTTTCTTTTGTTGACAGGATAATCATGTGGAAGCACCTGAGGAGCTTCCAAAGAAGGCTAAATTGTTCTTTTCTCATGCTGCTGCTAAATGGGATGCTGAGTTCTATGCTAAAGTCAACGATGATGTGTATGTACATATTGGTTAGTGCCATCATTACTGATATAGAGACATGGTTTATCTATGGTATTTCTTTGATTTTTTAAGCATACATATCTACCTTACACTGAATCTCTAAAAAGTTTCAGCCCCTTTTATTGGCCACTGTTATGAATTCCTTTTGTTCAAGTTTACAAGTTATCTTGCATATTAGCTTAAATTGATTGAAGATCTTGGTTGAGCCTTATCTATCTACTTCGTATTGACAAATTTATTATTTTTCATGCAATGCTATATGTTTTTTTTTTGTTGTTTTTTTATTTAAATAAATAATATCATGTAAATTTGGTGGATTGATTCAAGGGGGCATGTCACAGAAATGGAAAACTTAAATTTTTTACTCCAGATGTAGGTACTGTCGTTGACATAAGATCAAGGAAAAAAAAAAAAAAAAGTGGTTTGTAGATTGCATTTGAAGTGCTTTAGCTTCAATTACACGTCCTTTTGAATTACTGGCTGAAATTAGCTTCTTACACTCTTCTACTATATGCAGAAAGAAATGATAACAATACTTTAGAGAGGAACCTTCCTGTAGGTACCCCTGAACTATGCTTCTTTATCTAGCTCTCTGCATATTTGTCCACATCAACTAGCTCCCTAATGTTACAAAATATAAAAATGTTTTTAACACTATTAGGCTTAGATTTAAAATGACTAACTTGCCATTCTATAAATATCAAAATATTTTGGAATTTTCACGAAAAGTTAGTGTTATGAAATTAGTTTACAAGAATTTGGATTAAATTTCTATGTATTTGCTAACTCAATTTAAGAATTGTGTAAGAACACTTCAAGAACAGATGAATAAAAAAAAATTGAGAATAAAACAAGACATAAATGTATTGTGGATATTAATTAGAGAGAAGGGCATTTTGGGTATTATAAAAAAATCAGTCATGTGCAACTTATACGAGTAAAATGGGAGAATATTATGTTAGACTTAACTGACGGTTTGATATTTTTGAACCGTTGGGAAATTACTTGATGTAAAAAAATCTTCATGTAGCTAGTTGAAGTTTCCACTACTTGAAAAGTGTTGTAATCACATATACTGCATTGCTGAATCTCTAATATCATGTTGGAAGATACATGCTTATAATGGAGTGAAGAATATACGTTAAGATTTGTCTTTCTCCGAACTGATCCGCCCTGCAATCCCAATAGCCTACCTCCGTTGCTGCAGTAGGCCACTCCATACTAATGGGCTCTAAGATGGCTATGCTTTGCCTGAATGTGGGAGGCCTTCGGCTGCTTTTCCTTTTCCCTCTCCCTCCCTGTGCACTCTCATCAAAATATCAACTCTTTGTGAAGAGCATTTCTAAGGCTAATCATCTTCTTATGCACTCATTGTAATTGTGTGTCTTCAGGCATGAGAAGAAGATATTTTAAATGATATTACTGCTCACACTATTCTTTTGCAGTGTTTGTGAACATGCCTTGATATCCGTTTCTTATTCTGCACAGATGCCCTAGGAAGTACACTTGCAACTTATTTGAATAAGCCTCGGGTTTATATTGGATGTATGAAATCAGGAGAAGTATATTCTGAACCGTAAGTTTACTTTGAAAACCAAGCTTCATATGTCAGAAAACAAGACTTGAATTATTCAAATATCTTCAATTGATGTTGTATTTGTGATTGCCGGTCTTTGTTTGGCAGGAGTCATAAATGGTATGAACCAGATTGGTGGAAATTCGGTGATAAACAATCGTGAGTCATATTTAACAATTTTTTTCATCTTACGCTAACATGAACGAGTGTTCATGTCATGATTTAGTTATTAGTATCACAATCATTTAATGAGACTGAGGAATGATTAGAGAACCTGTTGACTGCGGATATACACTTTTATTTTTCCAGGTTCTCTAAGTCTACTCCAAAATCCCTTAGAACCTTTTTGCACATTTTAGTTTGATTAATGAATGCCCCATTTACTGTACATTTTTATGTCCTTTTCATCTTCAGTTACTCTTTTTTTCCCTGCTTCCATTGACTGGGACATTTGCAATGACTAACTCCCCAGCATGTTTTTATTTCAACTGAAGAGTGAGTTTCTTGTCTTGTACAGATACTTCCGCCATGCTTCAGGAGAGATGTATGTTATATCACAAGCTTTGGCCAAATTCATATCAATAAATAGGTGACTTCCTCTTTCGTTTGGTGCATTAATACCATGACCTATCACAGTTTGAGATGGTATTGACAATTGACTGGTTGATCAAATATGCAGATCTATTCTTCGTGCGTATGCCCATGATGATGTCAGTGCTGGATCCTGGTTCATAGGGCTTGATGTCAAACATGTAAATGAAGGGAAGTTTTGCTGCTCATCTTGGTCTTCAGGTCTCTCTCTCTCTCTCTCTCTCTCTCTCTCTCTCTCTCTCACACACACACACACACACACACAAGTTCATTCGTGCCCAAGTTCCCATTATCACAAGTCAGCCACACGCTATTTGGCCAGCTTATAATGGTGCTTTGACGTAATGCTGAATGCAAGTTTCATGATGATGAAACTATACATTACGAAATGGACACAATTCTTTCTACTGATTAGACATAATTTACTGCTGCATTTCATTGAACATCTATTCTATATGGCAGGAGCTATTTGTGCAGGTGTTTGATTTACTACTTCAGTTCAAGTACCCCAGTTGAATACACCCAAACAAATTGCTTCAACAGGTTTTTCTATAGTATCTAATAGGCGAGTTCAGCTGGTTTGATCTGCAGTTTTGGCACAAGATACACACCTAGCTACCTCCAAAAGACAATTCTTAAAACCTTGGATTGGTTACATCAATGTGGAATGCAGTCGGGGGAGGATTAACGATTCCATTAGACAGATGTAGAGGTGGGGAACGTAAACCATTTATGGTTTATAGAAATTAAAGAATTCTCTTCTGTAATGTGATGTATCATATCATACCAAATCTGTGGATCAATTCTTTCATTCATGGGTATTGAAAAAGAGGCTGCGGGCAATTTTTTTCCCTTTTGAGAATCTCTTTGTTTTATTTCAGTCCTAATCTTGATTTGCCTCTCTATTTACTAAATTACTCAAAAGTTGTCGATTTCTCCTCAAGTCTCATTGTTTCTATTTTGAGAAAATTTTAGAAGTTAATATAATATATTTATTCTTGTTTCCTTGTGATCATGTATGAAGGGATACTGACTTATTATAAAGATATTGATAATTCATGTATAAGTAGCTTTTTGGAAAGGAAAGGTACTCTCAGCTTTCATGCCAAAAATTAAACAGAAACAAAACACTAATTTTGAGATGGAGAAAGAGAATCTTCAATAATCAATGTATCATTCTCTCCAAACAAAAACCGCTTCCATGCCTGTACACGACGAAACAAGAATAAGCAAGCCCTAGATGTCCAACCTCACATATTATACTATGCACGCATTATTGCAAGGCAAATAGAGCAACCACAGGCAATAAAAAATGATGCTAACAGTTTAGACTTACGAGTACATAGTTGACAAGACAAGTATTAGCAGAGGATTCACAACTCTTCTAAATTAAAATAAAATATTAAATAAAAAAAAAAAAAAGAACTCCCTATTTCCACAATCTAATTTAACTAAATCTACACTATATGATGAATAGATACAAGACACCATCAGGAAAGGATCCTACAATAATAACCTACCTACAAAACAACACAACATTACACTACAAATACAATATACAAACAGTCTGCTGATTCCTTCCTGCATAATCACAAACCAAATATGTGATCATTAGCACCAAATATAGCTGCACTAAACTGTCTTGTGTTCAAGTCACTCCCATCCAGAGCAGAACCGAAACGATCGAGCCACTGAGTTGGGCTAGGGCTCTCCGACTCCTCAACCCACTCCGATGTCATATCAATGTCATCATATAGAATAGGATCAGCTTCCAACGACTTTGTTCTCATTTGCCTTGCTAATTTCAGGTTGTAATTTATATAAACAAGGTCATTCAGCGTTTCTTTATCAATCTTATTGCGCTTTTCAGTGTGAATTTGCTGAAATGAGTTCCAATGTCTCTCAAATGTGAAGGTGCTGCAAACTTGACTCAGTATTCTAATGGCCACTCGTTGCAACACCGGTGCAGAGTCTCCATATTGTTCCCACCAAAGCCCTACACAGTGTATATTCAGTAAGTTTCTGATGCTTAATATCTCAAAATAAAATGCATGAATCATGTAAGCTAGCTACGTTTTACTGAAGAAATATGATATTTTAGTAATCACCAATTTCATCATTTGGAAATTAATGGGAATGCATAAAAGCACAAAACTTAAGTCTGAAATACAATTATGCACACTACGCATAAATTTCCACAATATAAACACTAATTTGAACACTTCAAGTTATATCACTACAAACTTCTGATTTTAAAATGCCTAGAATCCATTTTGTAACTGCAAGTCTGCAACAAACTACTCAATTTGAAGGGCGGCAATTTTTTCTGCTTTTCTTCACATACATAATCAACAAAGAAGGCTAATTCTCACCTAGAATAATATACTCCCTCCGTCCCAAAATGAGTGCCCTGTTTGTCAAAAATTTTTGTCTCAAAATGAGTGTCTTGTTTCTATTTTTAAGTTATTATATTATTGTTTTTTCCATACTACCCTTATCACTTATGCACATGGGCATATTTGCACATGGGGTGTAAGTGGAAAATTGAGACTAATATTGAAAACACACTAAATTATCTAGTAATTCTTAATTTTTGCAAAAAATGGAAACAAGACACTCATTTTGTGACGGAGGGAGTAATATCTATAATGAAGATTTAACTTCTTTGTATCATGTCACTGAGGGCAGCAAGATATACACTCATGAGCTAAAATGCAGTAACAGTTTTCTAACTGTAACAACATGCAGGCACACATGGACATACTCACATACACAGCATATATATTGTAAAATGCAAATTATAAACATACCAGGTGAGATTGTATCTACTGCCTCCCTGGCTAGGTTACAATTGAACATCCCGGCAGCCTTAGTAAAAGTCACCATTTGACTAGAGATGTCATGTCTCATATCACGTGTAGGTAGTAGCTGCTCCAGAACCTTGAAGAAGTCTCCCTTTATGGATCCAAGAAATTTTATTTCTGGATTGTACTGGATACTAGGGTTCAAAAAAGCTGCTGCTGCATGTAGAGGCGAATGAAGTTGGTCTCTCCACTTTCTATCAACAATATCAAGGAATATCTTGCTCTTGTTCTCATCCATAATGTAATATGTCCTTATAGATTCCTTGGCTCTGGTCATGAGCTCATATATAGAACCCACAGCAGGCTTCCCTCCAGATACTTCCCTCAAGACTTTTAGGAACGGCTCGGAAATGGCCACACTTTCTTCCACTGCCCTCCAGAAATCATTGTCCTCGAAAATGGCCATGCATGATAGGCTTTGTTGTTTATTTGCATATGAAGTGTTGGCAGAATACTCAGGACTGTTGAACATAAGCTTCAATCTTGGTCTCTGCTTCAACATGGATTGCAGTGAGAGGAAGTTGGATACAGATTTCGTGATGCCGGTTCTAATGAGTTCCTGTCCCCCTGTGAACTTCTTCATTAAATCAAGCATTGATGCATTATTGTATATGAACTTCGATAGGGTTTGTGCTTGTGAAATACATCTGTTCACCCAATCTACCTTAGAAAATTCCTCCAAGATCAAATTCAAACATTGTGAAGCACAAGGAGTGACAAAAATGGTTCCATAGTTCTGCAGAATATGGCTAGTAATACCAGTATAATTGAAACTACTATCCATGATAACTTGCACAACATTTTCTGGACCAAAATCTTGAATAACGGAGTCAAATAAATCAGCAAGGCATTTTGTGTTCTTGAAATATGAGGAAGCATCCACTGATTTGTGGAAAAAAGTTCTCGAGGGCGAGGAAACTAAGAAGTTAATCAAAGCTCTTGATTTATTGTCAGTCCATGTGTCTGCAATGATTGTACAACCTGTGGTAGCCCATTCTTTTTCAATATCCTTTGAATGTAGGCTCACTTCAGACTTGATTCTTTCCAACCATGTAGTCTTAAGAATGTCAGTGGAGGGACCTGTAAATCCGGGACCACATTTTCCTATTGCCTCAATCATAAGCTGATAAGACGACGATCGAGCTACACTGAAGTCCAGCTTGTTCTCGAAAAAGAACAGAGCAATACTTCTCTCTGCATTTTCCTGGTCATTTAGTGAGGAAGGTGGTGGTGCCAGTGCAGTCAATGAGGGGAAAACTTTGGCAACAGGAGATGCTGGTTCCATAGTAATTAGACCTTTACTTGGAGGAATGCTTATGGGAGATTTAGCTTCTACTAGCCTTTGCTTCTTAGCTCTAGGAATTTCCCTCCCTTCTTCTTTTGATGCTATTATAGCCCTCACCTTATCAGTAACATCATCTCTTACTTTACTGCATGGATTTACACCTTTACTAGGAAGTCGAGAAAGATGATGCTTTAACCTACTGATACCGCCATTTAGAATTCTCAGGCAAAATTTGCATTTCACCTTGTTTCCATCTAGTTTCTCAGCATACTCCCAACATATATCTTTTTCACGAACCACTGTACGAAGATAAACATATAATGCCATCAATTTATATTTTTCCTTTTTTTTTTTTTTTGGCATGCCACCATTTATATCAATACAACCCAAAATCTAAATTTCAGTATAAGATAGCACTGCACTGCAATAACATATGGTTCCATCTCAAAAAGAGCAAACTAAAAGAAACAATGTGGGAGCAACCAGTAAATGCAGCAATGCAAGGCCGGAAAGCAATAAAGCAACTGAACTGAAGCATTTGGATTAGAATTTTTGATCGGGAATGGGAATGAAATTATCATTGTTCATGTTTCGACAAGTATTTTTTGGTCATGAAAATGCCTCTCATTCCCATTTCAATTCTTTTAATCCAAATGCTCCCCAAGTTTTGCCAATAGTTAAAAACATAATGCAAGTTAATCATATCAACAATTTATTTAAGCCATATAACAAAATTCTCCGATACAATTATTTACAGCACATTATTTCAAGTAACAACCAGAACAGAAACAAGAGTTTGAACTTACTGAGGATTTGAAATAAAAAAAAACAAATGGTCCAGTATGTTGGGCTGCATAAAGTCAAACAACAAGATACAGAAGATCCCCATCAGAAGCTGATTAAGTAAACATAAATGAAATATAAAGCAATTGAAACTCCAATATTACCAAATGAATAGTCGCAAAAAAGCATGTCAAATTACCAGATATGCTAACTGAAAAGATGCTTTCATGATCTAGTTTGAAGCAAGAATGCAAGTCAATCCAAACAAGTTTTTATTCAATCCAGATATGTAACCTCATATCCAGTGTATCAATCCAAACAAGTTTTTATCCAATTTCTCTACTGATAAATCCAGTAATTTAAATTCATCTCTCAAGATAAATATAACGAAACCATAAATCAATCACAAATCCAGTAAAATTAGTTTCACATTCTCCTGAGAAAATGTTTTGTTTTACGTTTGACGATAACTAAACAAGGCCTTCCGGTGAGTCCACTGGAACTGGCATTGTGAGGGTTTCATATTTTTCTCAGTAACCAAACAGAATCCGAAACCACAGATCTAAATTGCGAGTGTAAAAATTGTTAGAGATAAATAATTGAGAAGAAAATGATGAGAAATCAAATAAAGGAGACAAGAAAATGAAAAATGAGTGAGAAATAGCGAGAGATTTAAGGAGCTCACAGAGATGCGAGAGAGAGAGAGAGAGAGTCTTCTCGATGGAGAGATAAACGGAGAGTCTGCAGATTTGATTTTTGGATGTCTCCTTTTTTCTTATTTATCGCGATATTTAGGGGTTAGGTTTGTTTTTTTTTTTATTTGAGATCTCCGTTTTTCGTTTATCCTCTCTTTCTCTCGTTTTTCTCCATTTTATTTTTTATTTTCACTTTGTAGTCTTAGGCGATATATCGCGGATATGATACGGCGACGTTTCTGCTACTACCATTATTGTCGCGGATCTCGCACGGCGCCGTTTCTTCTTCTACCATTAAAGGGGTGTTGGTTTGAATAAAACGACGTCGTTTTATATGGGAAAAAGTTGGAAATATCAGAGCCTGGTTTCGATCCAGGGACCTGTGGGTTATGGGCCCACCACGCTTCCGCTGCGCCACTCTGATTTCATGTTCTAAATTGGTAACTTATTCTGATCATACTAATATCTAGTTAAATTTTTCTATTCATATTAGTATCTAGTTGAAATTTGATTATTCTCTCCACTATTTCATAACATTATAAAACAAATAAAATTACATTAACATTACCCAACAAATTTATTTCATCTAATGTATATGAAGGTCCAAATGAGACGAATTTGATCCTTATCATGAAGAGACAAGCGTCCGAGATATTAAGTGACTAACATCTCATCGCACTCTGCAATGTACTCTATTGAATAATAACTAAAATGTTGGCGAATTGGCTATATGATGCATAGATTGCTTTTATTCTAGGACGCCTAATATGGATAATATTTGTGTGGCCAACGAGGATTTTCATTTCTTCAAAAGAAAAACTTCAAGAAAATATGAATAGGGCGTTAAAACTTTACATTGTCAGGACAAACGATAGCATGGAATGGAATTTCTTGTAAGACATGATGGCCAAACTCGGTTTTGACCCAAGATGGATCATCTAATCATGATTTGCGACACATATTCTATCAGCTATCGTGTGAACTTTTATAATGACCTCTTTGAGACTATCCAGCCAATGAAGTGTTCAAACAAGGGGATTCAATCTCCCCTTACTGATTTTTGTTGTGTGTTGAAGGTCTCTCTAACATTCTTCTAGAGAAGGTGAGAGTACGTCTTATTCATAGTTGTTGGGTATTCCAAATAGCTCTAGGCACCTCTCATCTATTTTTCCCCGAAGATGCTTTGATATTCTTTTGGGCAAAATTCAGAAGAGGTAGGGTGAATAAAACAAAAGCTTCAAATTTTCAATCATTGCTCGGGTCATCGTATCAATCTCAATAAACCATCTATCATGTTTAGCTCCAATGTACAACAAGTGGATAGAAAAGCTTTGGCAAACTAAATTAGGGTGGCGGAGGTGGTTTGATTCAGATTGTACTTGAGTGTACCTACTGGCGTTGGGGCGGGCTGAGTACGGGTTTTCTCGTATATTACTGATCGCATCCAAAAGCGTATCCAGTCACGGCAACCCTCAGAGTGGGGAATGAAGTGCTTCCAAAGTCGGTTTGCACACAACTCCAACCTATATAATGAATGCTTATTGGTGGAATTCGGGTTCAGACAGAGTTCAATATGGTATTCATTAGAAAGCTTGGGATAACATGTATTCTTGTAAAACAAACAAGAAGGCAGTGTAAGGTTTAGGAAAGTTCATGAATTTAATTTTTTTTTTTGTTTTTTAACTTGAAAAACAACGTTGGAGATTAAATACCAAACCAGATTCGCTATTTGGAAAGATTTTCAAGCATCGTTATTTCTTAAACGAGTCAGCTCTAGATACGCGTTGAGGACTAAAACAAAACTTCGTGCCGCAGAGTATTCTTTCAGATAAAAAATTAATCAAATCAGGCTATTTTTGAAGGGTTTGGCCACATAGGCAACTCACGACCCTTGGGTTCTATATCCCGTAAATTTTAGACCGCCAAAGCTTTAGGAGGTAAATGTTGGTGGTGCGGACATGATTATGGTATGAGAATTAAGGGATCCAAATTCGAGTAGTTGGAATGTCTCTAAGCTTTAGGAACTATTTGCCGAACCGTCGTGGAATGAGATTGTTAAAAAGCGGAGTCAAAAAGTGGCTATAAATTGCAAGTTCATAGTGAAATTTTCTGTACGTTCTTGTAGGTCGCACTGCATTCAAAAGTTTTATTGAGACGGATCTAAGTGAGAATTTTAATGGCGTGACTTGTTATGATTTCCTTGGCTAAGACAAAAATGTACTTCAACATGCATAACAATAGAAAAAGTAGATTAGAGAGTCTTCGTCTCATGATTTGCTTCATTTCCAATTTGCGAGAAGTTGTTGAAGGTTTGGTTATGCCGCGCTAGATTATAGCAACTGGTTAATTGAAGTATTGAAGAGACAAGATTGGCAGTTGTTCATTCGAGCTCTGTATGTCAAATGGGGTCTCTGGAAGTCAAGAAATGATGGAGTATGAATTGGTAGCTAGAGTTTGGCATTTGAGGTACTTAGTTTTACTGCTGCTATGTATAAGGTATTGAAGCATGTGAAATTGAATCAAGCTAGAACTGCAGGCATGGTTTCTCCGTCATTAGCTGCGATGTGTTGGTGGAAGGGTCCTCCACCAGGTACATTGAAATTTAACGTTGACGGGTTTGTGTTCGAAGTTGAGGGATAGTTAGGAGGGGGGTGGGTGATTCGTGACATATTTGGTCATTTCTAAGGTGGAGGTCGTGTAGCTAGAACGACGTTTGTGAATGTTGTGTAGCTGATGCAATTTCAATTCGGGAAGCACTTAGCTAGACCGAAGCTCGCAGGTGGGACCATCTAATAGTAGAATCATATGAGCCAGAGATTATTCGAGCATTGCAGATCATATAAGAGGGTGATTTCAGTGCCTTAGGTCTGATTGTTTGAACATGCATGGTGACTTATGTTTTTAGCCAAATATTCCATTTTTGTGTTAGGCATAGAGGTTGGGTGGGTCTTCACTAGGGCTAAGCAAACCAAACCGAAAAATCGAACCGAACCGAAAAACCGCCCGAACCAAACTGAACCGAAACCGAAACTGAAGGAAGCAAAGTCGGCCACGGTTTTAATTAATCAATAACCGATCAATTGCAGTCGGCTTACGGTTTCAATTTTGAAAAACCGACAATAACCGAACCGACCGCACATTAAGGGTGTAATAGGAATTTTAGGAATATGACATAAATATCATGTTATAAACCCTAGCCACCCATTTCAACGTTCACCTAAAATCTGATCTTCTCTCTCACTGATGACCGACCCCTCATCTTCGATCCGAAAAATTAAACCAAAAACCTTTCCTCTTCTCCACAAACAATACACCAATCATCTACTCATCGAGCAAATCTATCAATGCCCTCGAAGAATGAAAGTCTTGAGATATTTCCCAAAATTTTCAACTTTCAT
>JAYMTA010003320.1:0-14500 GCA_036897625.1 Pelargonium cotyledonis | reverse complement strand
TTTCTAGCTCTATTTAAGGAGCTCTTATCCTTTGTAATCAAGGCAATCTTATCATTATCTAATACAATCTTTATCTCTTATCCTCTCTCATCCATATTTTCTCCCATCCTAAATATTAACAAAGAGGTTTAAGGGATTTGGATTCCCTTTGAGATCTCGGGTTCGAGTCTTCTTGCCGACGGTATGGGATGTGATTTATGGGTTGAAATGGGAGAGCTACCCCATGTTGTGTAGCTCAACTGATAAAAAAAAATAGTATCCTATATTTTAGGAAATGAGTCTATCCCTAGAATTAGGCTAATTAAGTTCCTATTCAGCTAGGATGTGTCTTTATAATCATAAGATCTGTCAAAATGTCTTCAAATGCATGAATGTAATCTATTTATAATACAATATAGATTTGTTTGGTGGGTAAGGAGGTAGGCTTTACTTTGAGGTATATTATAGCACTTTGAATTAACATTAAGCTACAAATGGGAGTCAGACAAAAAGGACACCAAAGCATTTGTTGAAGTGGGTGATGTGCCCCCACATTGAAAAAATGTAAAGTGAAGTGTCTACATATAATGGTGCAAGTGATACCCTACTACAAAGGTTTACATTTTAGTATGGGAATCACAAACCATTATATTGTAGCCCATTATTCAAATTTAACAACATTCACTAGGAGAGAAACATCCACACCCATATGCCCAAATGGCTATAGATAAACACAAATCATCAATGGGTAATCAAGTTTAATTTTCTCCAAGTTTAGAAAGATATGAATCATCTTCACAACAAGAGTCATAGAGAAAGGAAGATGGAATAATGCATTTAAGCTTTGAAAGTAAAGATCATCAATAGGTAATCAAGTTTATTTTTCTTCAAGTTGAGAAAGATATGAATCACCAACTTATCATATCCACAATGAAGAATCATCTTCACAACAAGAGTCATAGAGAAAGGAAGATGGAATTATGCATTTGAGCTTTGTAAGTAAAGATATTACATGTGAATATAATATGCTTTCTTCTATTTTAGATTGTGCCCCGTGTGTTAAGTAAGACTCTATATGTTAAGGTTCTACTTCATTGCTAATTTCTTATACTTTGAGTTTTTATTGTTTTATATAAATGTATGATTCATTTTCTCTTCATTCCGTTTTTTATACTTTTTAAATTTTAGTTTTACTAATCTGTGCAACACATGGACTCTTTTGCTAGTAAGAGTCAAGTTATAATAGGTAAGTGTAGTACATATATTGGAATTAATAACAGTATCACTAGATGTGCATTTGAAAATATTACTTATGAAGAGAAACTTTTTTACCCTTAACCGCTTTTCCAGCTCTAGAAGGCTGGTCAACTCTTCAACTTCCTGTCCAAGCTTACTTATGAGAGCACCGGTTTCCTTAGCAGCCTACAGAAACAGATTACCACATTATGTAAGAAAAGCATAGAGGGATATAACATTATCAACTGCTACATTTTCTTATGTGCCTTTGCATGAGTCTAAAAAGCGTTATGGAGAATAACATAATTTCAGACATTGATGAAAGTAACATTGACTTGAAGGATAAAGCATGCATTTGTAGATCAAACTCCTAAACAAATTAACATGGCAATCAAATTTCCCTGACCATCTATATGACCTTAATTTAAATCAGTGTATTACCAAAAAAAATGCATTTTCAAATTAAGTATTTCTTTAACCACAGTAAGTAATACATTAAAGTTTCGAAGAGCAAAATCCATTACAAGGTAAATTTACAGGAAATCAGAATCACATAAAGCTAAAGAATAATTATTTAGAGAGCAATATTGTGAGTTGTGAGCTTAAATCAGACTAACAAAGATGAGGAAGTAATTAACAAAAATAAAGCATACCATTTTAAGCTTCCGTAATTCTCTCCGTGCCACTCTCCGTCCCCAGCCACATTGTGTGGCAATCGCAGCTTTTTTCAAACGTTTGTAATGAAGACGAGCTAAGTATCGCCGGCAATCCCGCTGTTTAGGAGGAAAAAAGAATTGACAGCATGAAACTATAGAAAAAGAAAAGGTCTAACTAGAGCCACATAAGGCATTTAACTCATCAAGGCTTTGAATTGGTGCAACAATTGTTTTCTAAGAGAAAAAATTCCAGCTATTATATGTATACAGTTTGTTTTATATGAATGTACATCGTTAGTCTCTGTTCAGTGTAAAGTCCAGATCATAAGAGAAAAAATAGGGCTTTTAATGAAGTGAATGTGTAAAAAACACTAAGACCTAAATTATACCACTAATCCAGAATTAAAAAGAGTTGAGATCAGTTCATTTATTTTGCAACTTTTAGTAAGACCTCGACCCATGATTGTGTTGAACATATTTCCTAACATCAATTCTGAGAGTAGAAGGCCCCAACACATGCACGAAGTGGCAATTTTTTATTTTCACAATGCTCCTATGATATAGAATGATATTTATTTACTTGGATTTAACAGATTGATGGTCTTAAGCTCCCAATTACATTTGGCCAATATACATAGTAATAGTACCCTCTTTTAAAATATGCACACCAAGGAAACAAGCTTACATCCCCAACTCATCCAAGTCATAAAAACAAAGTCTGGCTAGGAAGCTTGGCAACATTTGATGCTTTTCGTCTTTGCTAACATTTGTAGAAACGTTTCTCAAAAAAGAAACATGGAGGGAGAACTTTCAGATACTCTTATTTTGTTATATGAAAATATTACCTGGATAATAGTGGCCGCTTTTGTCCGCCTCCTGAATATAAGCACATTATGAGCAGCCAACGCACGCATTCCTGTTTGGATGGAAATGGCTGAAGAATACGAGTTCTTGTAAGCTTTCCTAGATAGATGCATCCGGAAGTTTTTCTGGATCTTCGTACTAGCAGCTTTCCTTCTCATCCTCTCATATTGATAACGTGCAACTTGTCCTGCATTCATCATAGACCAATTATAGAAATTATTAAAATTCAAGTAGCAAAGCATAAAGATCATAAGTTAATCTTATCTAGAGCATACAGCATTATACATTAAGATGTGTATGCTATCTTATGCACCCTTGTCCCACAGGAAGGAGACCAGAAACGGATAACTAATTAAAAAGTTATGAAATACCTCTACAGATTACTTGAATTTGTATGGCAGACTGCTTCAACATGACAAAACGTTTGCGGCAATAATATGTACGAACTTTTCTCTGAATAAGGGTGGCTTTTTGTCCTAAAACCTCAGCTCGACGAGCATCAAGTTCCGCCATCTGACCCGCCCTAAGAAATACTTTTGTCTTTCCAATCTGGAACATAATTGTATTAGTAAGCATTTCCAATAATATAGCTAGATTTCCAATAATATCGTTTCAACTAGATTACAAGGGTACAAGCAGAATGTCAAATCACGGACAAAATTATGCATGTGTAAAAAAATATATTAAGAAAATACTCAATTTGGTCGAGATTCCGCAAACTCAAAGGTAAAAGTGTAGAATGAAATGAATTAATGAAGTAAAATGATGAAATGCACCTGATGACCACTGAGTTTAGCCTTCTCCAGAAGTTTCTTGCAAGCAGTGACTTCATTGCACCTGTCAATGAATAACATTAAAAATAGCTAATGGAATTCATTCTTGAAAGAGCCTAATACTCTACAATTCAGATTATAACAATGATAATGGGGTATAATAATAACATCTTCACACATACCCCCCTTTCAGCACAGAAGGATCCAGGACTTTAAAACGACTAAGAAATTCATCAAATGTCTTTCTTGTGGGAAATCCAGCACAGCTGATTCTAATTGCCTCCAAGACTCCCTAGAATAGATTTGTAACAAGTCCATAGAGCATGTAAGTACAGTAAATACCCATTTGTAACACCAAATTAAGTGAAATAACCAAACATTAAAAACTTACCCCACAACGAAGTTGTTGTAAGACATTAAAGTTCTCAAATATTGATGGCTTAAGAAGATTATTTGGCTTTACACAACGAATATAGTGAGGTTCAGTGGCATTTAATGTTTCAAGTAGAGTTTGCAATTGTTGCTGTATAAAGCATAAAAATTAAAATTAAAAAAAAATAAATTAAAACAAACAACTTAAGTCAAGGGTGGGCTTAAGTAAAACTAGAGGGTACGCCTTTGTAGCAACAGAAAGGTTGCCTTGTGACTTTGAGGTCACAGGTTCTAGTCAGGGAAATAGCCTCGATGCAACAGCATGAGCAAGGCTACATATATAAGTGACCCTCTCCAACCCCATAATGGTGGAATATTCTTCTCATAGAAATAAGCAAAACCAAACAGACCTTACACCGAGAACCTATTGATGAGAACTTTGATGTTTTGGAAGATTCTTCTGCTAAACGTGGAAACAATGCAGAAACAAAGGAGCACTTTGAAGCAATTAGGAGTGACTGATGCTCCGCAACAACATAATCTTTATTCTTATCCAGGAAAAGATCAGTTTGATACGTGACCTAAAATAAAAAATAAATAATCAATCCACGATATAAATTATAAAGCATGCATTTATACTTTCCACGCTAAAATAGATTCAATGATTCTAACCACTATTTGTAAACCAACATCAACAAGAGATTCTTACATCACCAGCATAATGACAAATCGTGAAGTCAGTTTGTGATAGCTTTGGCTTTGCAAAGCGCTTATGGTCTTTGAAAGTTTGGTAAAGCTTCTGGGCAAATGTTTCATGTGTAGATCTTGGAAACATACTACAAAGAATAACCAAGACACATGTCACCAACTGAAGTAATAATAATAATAATTTATAAAAAAAATCAATTAAATAAACTAATCATTTTGATACAAATGAGAGGAGAGTAAATGAAGATTGCAACAAGGTTTTATATTTCAGGACATACCAGGCCTCATCCAATAGAGCAATGACGCCACCGGGTTTCTGAAGTTATAGAAGTGTACATTAGGAAGGTTATAAATACACAAAAATACCAACTCTATCATTGATGAAAGAAGACTAATTTTCTCAAATAGAAAAACAACCATATTAACGTGCATACAACTGATAAAAACAAAATGGCAAGGAAAATATATAATCATGTTAAATAATGTCTTGTAAATATAAAAATTAACACAAGGTCCTCAAAAGTCCCACTGAGCAGAAGAAAACTGATGGACGATCTATTCAAAATTAGCATAATGAAATGGGTTGAACGCCTATTTTCTGTGTATACATTTGTTTAGACAATGCATGTGGAGTGATAAGCTTTGGGGGAATGAATCCCCATCAAAATATTGAAACCTTGTAAAAAACAAAAAAAAAAACTAGTTTGCTTTGCATATTATGTTTATCAGAGTAAAAAATATTATATTTATGTTATGTAAAATATAATTCCTCAACTGTCCTAAATTATCCTAGAGTACACACCGAATGGATATCAATTCCAAGTTGGACCTATAAAACAGTGCGAATAGGAATTAACTATATGTATTTGCATTAAAGTTATATCAAAATTCTTAATATTTGTTTCAATAGCTTTAGATGGCTGTCGACATAGTGATTGTAATGAAAGCTTGAATATAAAGGGACCAGATTAGATGGTGTCTGTGAAGAGATTGAAGATAATAAATGAGCGGCCTACTGCACAAGGCTCCCACTGTTGCTAGGTTTGGAGAGGGCAATTTATGTGCACATCCTCACTACTGTTTTTGCAGGGAGGTTGTCTGATTGCCTCCCTTACTTGAACTGAGGTCTCAAGACAACAACCTTACCATTGAGATAACACTGACCCTCGACTAAATTCAAGATTTTTCAAAATTAAGAACATTTTGGGTATAATTATAAAGAAACATGCACTTCAATTAAGTGTAGTAATTCACGTGCAACTCATGGATCGAATAAATAGTAGCGTTCGAGTACCTCCAAACATCTATCAAGCTTCAACTTTGATAGAACACCATTACAACAACAAGGCCTTGTCCAAACCAGTTTGGGTTGGCTACATGAATCCCTTTGAAAACAAATTTGGGATCCTCCGCACATATCTTCTTCTTCTCATTCCCAATTAACTCCATATTATTCATCAAGTCAAGCATACCAAAATATGTGTTTATTACATCTTTACATGCTAACTCTGCCCATCCCCTAGTCTTTTTGTGTCACTAACTGAATACCACCCCCTTACCCTCCTCACCAGGGCACTAGCATCCTTGCATTGCACATGTCCAAACCATTTTTCCTCATGTCTAAACCATTTCACTAGTAGTAGAATGATACTGATATTTTATATTATTCCTTTCTTGCCAAAGAACACACATTATTTGGAGGAACATGCATTTCCACAAAACCTTCCCTTTTTTTCTATAATCAAATCCCACATACTTAATGCATAGTAAATCTCTAACCGTATGCAGGCAGACCCATGCTTGCTCAAAATAGCCAAAAGTGCATTTCAGTTCAAATTCACCAGTCACAAATATTAGAGGCAAAGATTTTTTTATCCTTTATTATGAGTATTTTTTGTTAATTAGTTAGTAAATTACGCAATAGATGCTGACATACATGGTTACTTAGAATAAGCTAAATCAGTGCCAGCTAATGAGTAATCAAGATCTAGCTATTGCAGAATAATTTCAGCATAGTACAGATCATATGATACAACAATTCTTAAACCCAACCTACATTCTTCATTTTTTATCCTGTGCTACGTAGATTTTGAAAAAGATGGGATGCAGTATTGAAAATTAATGAAATGACTACATAACACTGTTTCTTTCTCAAGAGCCGTCTTTATTCCTGTTCTTCATCTTTGGTAAGATAAAAAATGCAAAGCTCAAGAACAGTATGTAAGTGAAGGACAAGCCTCGTACCAATAGTGCTACATGTTATCATAAAGAGGTATCGTGGCCATTGCACAAAGGATATACAAATTGCAGTTCAAATACTGATACAGCAATAAAAATAAATAATAAACTCCAAGGGGATATCAGTAAGCAAGCACTCATTGATATAAGTAACAGGAAAATCAACAAACCTTCTCTATTAGATCAAGTATATCTTGATTATCAATGAACTCAACATAACTCCAGTCAATTTCTTCTTTTGTATATTCTTCTTGTTCCATCTTGAAAACATGCTGCCAAATCATTGAATTGAAATTCAGTATAGAAAGGTCCGATAAATGCTCTGAGGCACAGAGAATATAACTTAATACACAAACCTGGTTAAAATGTTGCTGCAGTTTTTCGTTTGTCAAATTGATGCAGAACTGCTCAAAACTGCACAAGTCAACTAGTATCTTAGAATATAAATAGTATTTAAAAAAAAAAAAGAGACCTTAACAAACATATATTCACATCACACCTGAACAAATATTCACACCATGACATGAACAAATACAACTAAGCCTTATTCCAAACTACATTGGAGTCCACAACAAAACTGTTTCAGCATCATGACAAGTTTCAATATGATTTTGACTAACAAATATGTTTCTTCATGAGGATATTATGTTCAATAGAGAAGAACAAATGGAAGGCATAAGTTTAGATATAGTTGAACTATTTGACAAATTTGTACGTCACATCTAACTTCTTTAGATAAAAGAATAAATTTATAAGTAGCTTTTAAAGGTAGTACATTTAGGAAGACAAGATGTGCTCACAAAGAGGAACACAGAGAAGGACTGCATGAAAACAGCCTTCCAATTGCCTTCAATATCCCCATAGTAATCATGAAGCACTGTATCATATCTAACTTAAATGGCAAAAAGAATAAATCATAATATCATTTTACAATTATGAAAGATGACTTTGGTTTCTTATCTCACAAACATAAGTCTAAGTTAAGATGCCAAAAGACCCTAAAATATGAGATCGTATCTGTTTGGGTGAAAATGAGAAAAATTGGTATATTCTGCAACATTGTGTGATAAATATAAGTGGGGAAACAATAGTTATAAGAGACACAAAAGAGAGAGCTAGTCTTACAGATACTTTTTTTTTAAACTGAAGCCAAAAAAAAATCATTTAAAAATTATCCCCATTCATTCTTAATCATTTTTATGCACCATGGAAAAAAGTTGGTCATTGAAAATTTAATGAATTTTAGTTTATAAAACATATGTTATTTAAAAGAAAGTTGATTGCCAATGGCCATAATGTGGATAACTACCACCCAGGCAACCAATGTTTCATCATTAAAAGGAATGTTTTGCTTTTGCATGAAAATAACTAACGTCTTATCGAGGATGGTGAGCTGAGCAGGATAAGAAACCAAACTAATATACAAAACCCCATCATGGACACAAAAGGTATAAACATCCTCAGTTAAGCATCCCATTCAATAAAAATACAGGGATTTCGTGCAGTTCTCTGCAAGAAATTAACCTCTGCAAATGATGAAAAACAAAGCGTACCGGCTAAGCACCTGTTTGTCTTGAAACTCTCAAATCCATAGATATCGAGAATCCCAATTAAGACTTTTGAATCAGGATCTTGACCAATAGAGTCGTTAATCTTGCTCACAATCCTGGATTGCATTAAACATTATTATAAGTCCAATAATCAATAAACAATCATTCAATGGAATTTATCCTTCAAAATTAACTCATACATTACAGAACCTACCAATCAAATAATCTTGAATATACAATTTTTGCTAAAGCATCTCTACTGAGAGCTGCCGAGTGAGGATCAAGCCATTTCGTTATCGACTCATCACGAGTCACAATTACACGTTTGCATAAGCTGTCTTCAAGAGCCTCCTTATCACACCTAAAAGAACTTGCAGCTTACACATTTGTCTTTCACTTCTCTAGACAGCAAAGTGCAACCATATTAAGGAATGGTATATAATATAATAACTTACATGAAAAGTTCAGCTGCATCTTTTAGATGGCCCCGAGATTTATCATCCTTGGGTGCTGAAGAATCTGCACTTTCCCCCTTTGCAAACTCGATATTTCCTAAATGAAGTATAGCAGCCACAACTCGGAATATTGCATCCTAACAAAGAGTCATTTTGGTAAAGATTATTTTAGGAAATATTTCCTGCTGGATAACTATGCAAGCACCGTACCTGTTCCTCAGAACTGATACCAACAATATTCATAGCTTTCCTAGTTGCCAGGTACTCTTTAGAATCATCCAATCCGTCTAGCTCAAAGAAAGTTGATTGGTTTAGATAATGAAATGATCTTGGGTTTCCCAGTTTGTACCTCTTAACATCCTGATAAATTTTTACATGGAAATATGTGTATAAGAAATAGATATTACTACGCTTCAGCATATCCTGAATTGTAAGATAACTGAATCATGAATCATTTTCTAAATTTAGATCAATGCATACACCCGGTTTAAGGCAGTTGCACTTTCCATTTGTCCTATCTTTTAAGGGGAAGATAACATCTAGAAGTTATGGATACTTATGCAGACTAGGGACTGTTGAAATACTTGATCAATCAATATACTGGTTATTCAAATAGAGCCTGCCTCTTAACTTGATTCTGATTAATGTTCATTTTCGAGGCAGCCTGTCCAGACACTACTTTAATTAATCAATCAAGGAGCAAATGCATGTTTCTACCATTTTCCAAGTTATGAGACGAGTTTATTCCAAAAACTAACAGGATGGTGGCAGTTCGTGTTTTCACTTTCCCAGCCATAAACAGGTTGTGACAAACAAAATATCTAATAAGCATGTAACACTAAATGCAGCGCAGTTTTACGAATACACACAACAGGGGTGGCAGCTAGTAGCTACACCACTAGAAAGATAACAGCCCGGGGACTGTCCAACAGGGTATTATCCCTCTACTTTGTACAGAGTTCCAGTTTTTTTCTTATCCCATCCTCATCAAGCAACAGACAACACACACAACCTAGGACATACAATCTTTACCAAATAACTCAAAAAAAACTATGTTCCAGAAATTTTGCGCAATGAAGAAAGAGAGTTCATATATAATCCATTCACTAGTTCCTCCTTTCTCATAGAAAAAGGTTCATAAACATGCAAAAAAGCCGGATTACCTCTGAAGGTGCAGCA
This sequence comes from Pelargonium cotyledonis, assembly GCA_036897625.1. Classification (NCBI taxonomy): domain Eukaryota; kingdom Viridiplantae; phylum Streptophyta; class Magnoliopsida; order Geraniales; family Geraniaceae; genus Pelargonium; species Pelargonium cotyledonis. Next base: position 4,490 of record JAYMTA010003320.1, on the reverse strand, counting down.
CAAAGCATATAAAAGCAATGATAATTTCTTTCAGGATCAGACACTTGGCAAACACGAGATCGTTCAAGTAAATAAGTTCTGATAGCTGCTCCAGTAATCTTCCCAGATTGATCAAACTGGAGCTCCACAAACTTACCAAAACGACTGCAAGTACAATACATATTACTCGAGGAACAATTTCTCCAATTAATCAGATGAAAGAACATAAGATTCCTAAATTACAGTTCTGGATATAAGTTCCACACCTCGAATTATTATTCCTGACCGTTTTTGCGTTACCAAATGCTTCTAGTACAGGATTGGACTGTCAAACAAAAAAAATAAATAAATAAACAAAACTCAATTGCCGAGCAGAAGCCAGAGATTTGAAGAAAGTAAAATAAGAAAAGACCAACTAGAATTACCACCTATTTGAATAAATAAAAATGTTGCAGATTTTATCTACCTCTAGGACTTGTTGCTCCACAGATTGTCCCTCTGAAGTGGATTTCTTTCCTCCCATGTGGGCGAGATATTGCATAAGCATCTTTGTACTCTCTGTTTTACCAGCTCCACTTTCTCCACTTACTAAAATTGACTGGCTTATTTTCTCATCGATCATCTGTCTGCATTGAGAATTTTCTTATTCACAAGGCTATTTGAAACCTAAAGCACACAAATTGAGGGTAACAGCAGAGTATGACAGATAACCTGTATGCAGAATCTGCAACAGCAAAAGGATGTGGGCTCAGCTCACCTAAAGCCCTCCCTTTATACTGCTCCATTGTATTTTTTTCATATAAACGTGGTATCCTCTTGAAAGGGTTAACGGCTATCAATATATTTCCTGTGTATGTCTGGAAACACCATAAAGGGTTAAGCTTTCTATTCTAGAACTACCAGAGATGGAGAAAGTGGGATGGCATTCACTGTCCGATTAATACTCACATATATTTCATCTCCATTGTACCGGAGTTTTAAGTTTAGCAGAACCCCTGGTTCATGGAGATAAGCCAGCTTTGTCATATCATCCACACCCTCTTGAGGAAATTCCGGATCTTTTGGATAGGCATTGACTACTTTAACAACAGTCTGTAGATGAACACACTTTAAAATATTTCACAATTATTTTGAAGTGGTTAATTATAGAACGAACCAGGAATACATGGTAGATATGAATCTTGTAAAATGAAGTTCGTTAACATCACAAATGCGAGGAAGATGTGCTTTTATGTTAATTTATTTTGTGAAAGAAAAAACAATGAATAAGCTGTGGACAATCAAATCCTTACAACTATATTTGTTCGTCAACAAAGCCTGAAAACAAGAATAAAATCAAATAAAAAAAACTTATCTTAAAATTGTATTTCAGCATGAAAGGCAGGATTTGGCAAAGAATTCACAGGAATGTTTATAGGCTACATAGATATTTCTCAGATTGATAACTTGCAATTGTGCCGTCTCTATTTGTTTTTGTTTTTCAACTCATGTTCCTTTCTCCACACATGACTAGCTCAGATGATTCTGATAGGTAATGTTTTTTTTTTCTCAGAAAGTTTATGCCTCATGAAGGCTAACCAATGACAAGCAAATAGTATATTTCATGAGGCATTTGAATACAATAATTTAATTATTCCAAATTTATGAAATTTACTTTCATATTTGCTTGACATCTAAACAAATTTCAAATCCAAACAAATATGAGCATGTAATGTAGATTGTATAACTGTAAAATTGTGTGTTAGCACTGCAAACGGAGACAATTAAAAATTATCAAAGCATCCCTGGATTTATACTTATGCTGAATGGAAACATTAATTGGTGGGTAAATAATAACTAAAAAGACTTTCTCTTTTCCTTTTAAATAAAGGAGAACACAAGTAAGAATTTATAAACAGGTGATCACCTTCTTCCCTGATGTAGTGTTTACTTTAATCTCGTCACCGTTAACTTCCACAACTTCCCCGTCTATCCAAGCTACATCAGTATCTTCCACCCAAGCGTGAGATCCAATCACAAACTTGGCTGAAGTAGCCTGTGTCGCAAATAAGATGATCAGATTACCAGGCAGAGTTTAATCATTACAAATGACAGGCATAAGAAATGCAAGCAAGCTTTTGAGGCCAGAGGCAAAAGTGTAATGAGCGATAAGTGGCTTATATATGTTGGCAAAACTACATATTTTGTTGAAGAATACGACATACTTGCACCCTCTATACTGTTAATTAAATGCATAGGTTCACTGGCCAAAATCTGGTGTATACAACTTTATAAGACACGATCTACCCATCTAAGTTCCTGTACATGACCTATGAACAAAAATGATAGGTGGGCCACCTCCGAAAGATTAGAACTCAGGGAAGATGTATGATTCCTTTGGGGGGGGCTAAGATATGTCAAATTGATACTATAATTATTTAAAATATAAACCAGACACGGTAGGGTTTACGTACTTTTCCATTTAACATTACATGATTACGAAGTGGCTAAGAGATTAAATGATTTTCTCTAAATTCATGAAATCGTTAAAACAAGTCTTATTTTTGCTAGTTATTAAACCTAGTAAGCCGCTTCACATATAAACTGTAGCAACTCAATCAGGGACAGAGCTCGGAAGCAGCTTCAAAGGTCATGGGACCACCAAACCTCAACAAAATCCTCTTCTTTACCCCTATTGTGTTTTAACATATATTCACAAAGCCAAGTGGGGCACAAAGATACAAATAAACAAAAAATGCAGCCCAAGACAAGTGCTCTTGGCTACTTATTTCCACAGAAAAGTTGAGCATTTGATGACAAGAGGCCCAAAATCAAAATGTATATAATGCCGCATTGCATAAAAGAGACATTTTGCAATATACAAACTGCAATCAAACAGTTCATATACCTCCAGAATGCGAGCTCAAACTACATTTCAGCTAACTAATCATATAGACACAATTCATATTGAAGAAGAAACGGATATGCGGATTCAATGAGCAAAAGATGAAATTAACACAAGAAAGAAAAAGATGATCTCAGAGAATGGTGAAAAGGACGGGACGTAGAAGAATCTTACCATTTTGTGAAGAAAACCTGACGAGATTGGAATTAGTAAATGTTAAAAGGCATTGTGAAGAAGAAACCCGCCAAATGGCGCCGAAAACATGAAGAGAGCGAGTCGCGAACGGATCCAAGAAATGCCCTAATGGTTGCAGCTGCGAGGACGAGGACGAGGACGACCTCAATGTCGGGTCTATTTCTCTCTCACTTGGAGACGCTGATCAATTGATCACACAATACATTACTTTATGAGTCATGCAATGCATTTGTTGGTTTGTTTGTTAGTTTATATATATTGTCCCATTCCCATACATACAATCAAGAATATCGTTAATACGTAACAGTAAAGACAGGCCCGAACCGGAGGGAGATTCTAATTCTATAGATTTTGTTGTGTATAACCCAAATTTTTCTTTTTGCATATTCTCATTGTTTTTACAATAACTATATATTTTGCAACATTGGTATTCCACACTCTCTCCGTCTCAAATGTCTTATCTTCATTTTAGAAGTTCGTATAATAGACTAATATATTTTTTTTATCAGCAAATAAGTATTTTTTACAGATGATTTCCAAGAAAGGAAAATTGAAAAGTACATACACAAAGACTCAAGGAGTAATAAAACTCCATTGAAAAAAGAGAAAAAATGAGACATTAACGAGGGGAAAGAAATTGTTGAGATTCCCAATATTACATATTCCTTGATAGCACCAAGTGGAGAAATCGAGGTGGTTGAAAGGTCTGGCCGATGAAGACGAAGACGCCGGAGAGTTGCCGCTGAAAAAACGGAAGAAGCTCAAAACTTAAACTTGAGCTTTGAAGCTCCAAGGGAGCAATGATAAGTTGGTGGAAACAGAGCCAGATGGTGGCTCATGTAGCAGGTTGAGAACGCGTTGCTGGAACCGGAGCCTGAAGGTCCCACATGTAGCATGGTTAAGGACGCCAAACGACGAACGGACAGTTGGAGAAAGCTTGTGAGCTTTGGTGATGAGAGCGCTGTGAATGAGATGCAAACACGATTTGGAAGTCGAAGAAGACCACCGTGAGCGAAGATGCCGCCGGAGATGAGCCAGATCCGCCTGATGCAGCGACGGAGGCAGGGGAGGCGGTGGCGACGAGAGAGGCATTGAAACCAACAGATCTAAAAAATGGTGAACAGATCTAAAAAGGAGAACACGAAGCACTCGCCGACGATGAAGGTGGAGCGGGAGACGTCGCCAGGGCCGAGCCAGATGCGGTGACGATGATGGTTGCCGCCTCTCCGAAAATATTGTGCAAGTAATAAATTAGGGGGATAACAACTTTTTTTGGTGACCAAACTTTCAAAAAAAAATCCAATTTTGTGCTTAAATTTTTAATTCTCTCAATCTAGTACCCACACTTCTAGTTTGTATCCAATTGAGTGTCTGTAGTATTATTTTATAACCAATCTAATGCCCACCGTCACCTCCCGTCATGTTGGCCGTT
>JAYMTA010003319.1:0-14501 GCA_036897625.1 Pelargonium cotyledonis | reverse complement strand
TGAGGGCAAATGGAATAGATTCCCCTCACCTTGAGCAGCACCAAAGTTATCTTCAAAACTGTTAATTATTATTTGAACAATGTGTGTGTGTGTAACTTTTAGCACTAGTGAATAGATTTTTTTGTGGGCAAATGGATTATTATTATAATTCAAAATTACAATGACTATTTCATTCAGAAAAAATTAAAATGAGTATTATTTTTAATAAAATATATCATATCAAAAGTTCCAAACATGTGAGACTTGCTGGTAATCTGCCGACATGTTCTCTGTTAATGTGCCATAATGTAGAATTTTCTTTGTTAATTTGATTACAGACTTCACTTGATATTTGAGCATTTATAGTTATAGTTGACTAGAAAACATGATTGAACTAAATAAGTCAATCACTCTTTGCATTATGTTTAGACTTTGTAGTTTCAAAAAGAATTCAAAATAAAAACATTAATTACAATTTTTTAACTTAACATTAATTATATCGGGCTTTAAGTGGATGTGTTAAGCAAATAATGATGTGAGCCTTATTCTTTAATAAAGCTTGCTGATAAATCTTAGAAAAACGCCTTATTCATTTAGAAACATAGCAAAACTTTGTCTCATACGTATCGAGATGTATCGTCTATACAGTACGATACATCCGATACACATCACAATGCATACTCAATTCCAATACACCTTACAATACGTATCATTGAAGCCGTGTATCGTATCTTATAGCGACACTATCGTACGATACATACGATTCTGACAACTCTCGTGACAACTATGGACTCATCTAAGTGCATTTGATTCAGCCAAATCTAGTAACTAAACTTCTGTTACAATGCATGGACAAGTGTGCGCACTAATTCATGCATTTGGAAGGGTTCTTAAATCATCTAGAAGCATGTCTATTTTCCAGTTTCCCCTTCTCTTTCATTAATGGGAACTGAGAAGGGAACTAAAATTATATTGAAATTATACATCTATACATAATTTGGTAAGAAAATAAAGCTATCCTTTTCTTTTATGATAGGAAATCAAACTTAAATAGTTTTTAAAAATAAAATGAATTAAAAACTTCCTTTTATTCAACACTTAAGTTAAGTGTGCATCGATTCAAAATTACCATATTACACCATCCCACTTTTAAAGTTTTGAACTCAGCAATCACTAGCTCAATTGCTAACCCTCACACCTGAATAACTACAGGTGGGTTGATTCACTTTAAAATACATTATTATTATTATTCTTACTTAAACTCTAAAGTAAGCCAATCACACACTGAATAACTACGGATGGGTTGATTCACTTTGAAATACATTATTATTATTATTACTCTCACTTTAACTCTAAAGTAAGCCAATAAAAATCACTCAATACTAGGTAAGGAAGTAGCATCTGAATAGGATTTCTTTGAGAAAGACACCTTTGTTGTATACTAATAGTTTTATAACAACCCTTTCTTGTGCCTATTCAAAACAATGTAGAAAGGAAATAAAGTATGGGATAGGGAAGACTAAATATAAGGAGCAATGTACAAGTCCGATTTGAATTTGGATGAAGATAAGAAAACAGCTTACCTAGCAGCTATGTCTGAATAAACATCTCTGGCTTCTCTCCTGCAATCAGACTGACAGCAGCTGCTCCCAACTGGAAAAGAAAAATGGACCAATAAATACTGCACTTGAAATTTTAAAAAAGAGTAAGAATGATATGACAAGATTTTAGTTTGCGTTTGGATTTTTTTATAGGAGTAGGAATCACCTCTCTCGCTTCTTTTTGTGTGTGTGTGTGTGTAAATGAGGTATCATGCATTCTTATTATCTTTCTCACATTTTCAATCCCTCCTAATAAAACATGGAATAGCATTGCTGTTTTTTTATTATATATATAATTCCAATAGTTTGGCATCCACTACTTCTCCAATCATTACAGTATATATCATTTCAAATCTTATAGATCTCCCCTGTCATTCTCTGGACAGATTAAAGTCAATGATTGTACATGTTCATTTCATTTCTAGCATTTGAAATACACCTTATTTTAGCGCATTTTTATAAAAAGGAGGTCGTAAATGTAGGAATAAATTACTTTCATCCCAACCAAATGTAAAAGAAAATACATACCTTGTCTCTCCCAAGTGCAGCATAATGTTGCACACCATTGCAAGAACCATCCTGAAGAACAAAGCAAGTAATTAAGTCCTAGTTCTGGAAATAAATAAAAGGTAGCCTGTGAGCAAATTAAGTCGCAGAAACTGATAAATAATTGACAGTTGGGGACTTGGAGTTGCATGTATATATGTTCCCCCTCTTGTTCTCTATAATTTGATGAAGTATATCACCAGAATTAGATGTGAGTAACCATATAAAATTATTTTTTTTAAATGGTTTTCATCTATGATATCAAATATCAACTGTTAAATATCAATAATTGGGCTACATGCAATGGTTTGGACTTCCACTACTAAAAGGTTAACCTTGTTAGTAGGGTTTCACTTGCATCATTGTATTTAGCCACTTTACTTTATATTTATCCGATGTGGGACTTATTTCACCCACTTCAACATCAACCAACTAGCATCACATATTAAGCTACTAAACTTTTGTATTAGGTTGCTTCTACGGTTAACTCCAGGAATGTCATTGCCATAACAAATGAATCCCACACATAACTACTGCTAAACATAACAATAGAGTACATCATAAGCATTTTAATAGCTTCACTGTCAGTCATCTTAGCTCCCACAAATGCCGCCTATCCTCTCGGCTCTCTCACTGTCTTTAAAACTGTATTACATATTTTATTCAATAGATTTTCCATACAAACCATTTATGCACAAACTAATAAATTGTTTTAGCATTCATATCATCACTTATCTCGGGTAGCAGCCCCACCCCACCCTGCATTCCTTTTCCTTTTATTTCCTGGGGAAATATCATGTACTTATATTGGATTGAACCTGAAACCTTAGTTTAAGCCCCACATAGAAGGCAAACAAGTGCTAAACCAATGGTCATTGATAGAACACGGGAAATATCAAGTAATCTTGGATTGATCCTGAAACCTTAGTTTAAGCCCCACGTAGAAGGCAGATAAGTGGTGAACCAATGGCCATTGATAGAACATAAAGAGTACTTGTAAGAAAGTTTTGGTGCATTATGCCAAAAGTACCTGATGTACTGGAATATGTGAAACACAAGTCTCTGGAGAGGAGCTTCTCAAAGCTTCGGCAAGATTAATGCATACTGCCAAGCACTGGAACGGATCCTCCGCATTTAACCACCAACACCTCCCTTCAAGAGGCAGGTCGGCAGAGTCAAAGATATCATTCAGGTGACTCTCAGTAAACGCAATTTGACCTTCAAGAGGTAATTTGTCAACTCCACCAGCATAAAGATTTGCCAAGTGTATCTTCAGCCAGCGTAGGCCAGACTTCCCAAGAACGCGTCCCTCTGCAAACTCCAGAATACCACGACATACATCTGATCCAAGATGATTTAAGTTTGGATGAATGGGATATGAACGACCTCGAAAGTCAATGTTGTGTGGGTAGTAAAATCCTTCTTCATTCTTCATTTTGCGCGCTACCTGCTCCACAGTTATGAAGTGGAATAAATTTGTAAGGAGAAACAAAATACAATTACTCTCGAAAAGAAGTGTATCTTACATCAAGTTTGAGTTCTGTGTCATAGCGTTGCAAATGTTTTCCCATGTTCTCTTTTTTCACTATTCTAACAGCCCATTTCCATTTTTTAAGAAGTATTTCATCATCAGTATCTGGCTCAATTGGTAGTGGAGTCTGAAACAGGAAAAAACTTCAATAATACAAATTTTTGAATAGCTATGAACGAGTCCAAGTGATTTCATCAAAAGCTGAACAATAGGTTTGTTGGTACATCAATCACTTGGAATGTGATTACACTTTACCAAGACAGATAAAAAGGGATAAGACAAAATGATACTCACATCAGTACGATCCACCAAACCAGCAAGACGACCTCCACTGTTCCATATTCTCTCCACAACACTGAGCACGCTATTATTTAACCTCCATTTGGTACTCCCGAGTGCATTCAAGGCCTGACCAGTATCGCACAAATGAATTTAGAATACATGCGAAAGCAGAAGATAAGTAAATAAAATATTTTAATTCAAGCACATTACACTTATACCCACAACCATTATGAAATACCACATGATTTACATCAAATCAAACAGTGCATATCTTAATTTTAGTACACAGAAGAGCCTATTTATAGGCTTGATAGTTTGACTACCAACAATGGAAAGGAATAACTAAACATATTACAATTGAGGAGATCAGGATATAAATGTAATTGCTTATGCATTATTCACTAACATTTCCCCTAAAACTTAAGGTAATAACCATTGGAATGTTGACCATGAGGCGGTGAGAAGAAGGCGGCCACGCAAATGTTACCTAAACGTAAGTCAAACATCAAGAAGGGGGTCATTGAATCTTCCCAAACTAAAAAATGAACTCTATTGGTAGGGTTTCACTTGAACATTTATATATAACTTGTTCATTTTAAATTTTTACAATGTGTGACTTTGCATTACCACGGGTTTTAATATTGGACTATATACAATGGTTTAGGGTTCCACTACTAAAAAGTTATCCTTTTAGTAGGGTTTAACTTTCACCATTATATGCACTTAGGGTTTAACTTTCACCAATATATGTACTTATTCACTTTATATTATTTCAATGAGGAACTTTTTCATCAACACTTTCAATACTAACCCTCACGTGCGAGTTTCACATTTATCTCTTTATCGTGGATTCGACATGTGTACAATCGGCGCCTTACAAATCAACACTCTCCCTCATGTGCAAACATTTTCTTATACACATGGACCAATGGACCACAGAAGGAGGCATAACAATCGGGCCAAGGCCAAGGCTGAGGCTGAAACCAGCTTTTACAGCGTGCTAAATCTACTATGGTGCATATGAAACCACAAAAGAAGAATAAAATGTAGACTCGAGCGTAAGGTGGTGGAGTGAATAAAGTGAATGATAAAAGTCTCACCATGAAAAACTTGAAAGTGACTATATGTATATATAATGGTGGAAGTCAAATCTTACTAATAAGGCAGAAATTTTAGTAATCTAAGCCCAAGATTTTGTGACTAGGCCAATATTAAAATTTTGCATGGTACCAGAGTTGGTTATGATTCACACCTCGACCCGATCCTACAATCTCCCTCTCTCAAAAATGAAGATCAATGAGTTATGATACAATGTTAAATTTTAATATTGGGTAACACACAAAGTCATTGGCTTCCATTACTAAAAGATAACATTATTAATAGGGTTTGGCTTGGACTTTTAAATATATATATATAGCTAATTTATTTTATATTTTTCTAATATGGAACTTTTCATCCCCACTTTCAACAATCCCCTCACGTACGAAACTCATTTTTTTCTATCGTAGACTAAACACATGCACAATAGGGACCTTTTAAATCAACACTCCTCACGTGTGATTATTTCCCTTACACACGTCACTGCAGGTATGTCCCTAGCAAGCACACTGGAGACCACTGAGGGAGATATAAAAAGACCACCTGCTAGCCAAGCCAGGATCAAAATATGCTTTGGTACAATGTTGAAATATAAGGGAGAAATTATAATACTGATCTTGATGTTAGTAAATAGGAGATTTTACAATTAAGGAGATTGAGATATTAGATTGTCCACATCAATTATGATTGATTTTCTGAGTTATTCTCTAGCAGTATTTGGTATGAATATTGATGCAGCAAATAAGTTTTTTTTTTAAAACCTTGTAAATTGATTCCAGTTGCTTCTTTGGGGCCCTTTCAAAGACTTCACGCTGCTCCGACCTGTGCGTGCGCATAACATATGATGGTAAGACCAAGTGAGCTCCTATGTCATAGCTGCACAAGGTAATATAATAAGGTGAATAAAACTAAGCATGCAACCAGAAATAAAGCTGGCAAACTATAGCTAGTTTTCATAAACTTCTAAGCCTCGTGTAATTTCATACAGCTGATCCCATCTTTGGTCCTTATAAGTCAGCAAAACCTGAAATTAAACTTAGATTTCGAACCTAAATTGGTTAGGACCACTAATTGTGTTGGAGCTGAACTCCAATCTAAACTTGATGGAGGCCAGTTCAAGGACAAGAAAGTATATGATTAACATCTTGTGTTTGCTTAGATTAGAAGGAGCTCAAACTACAAAGGTACTACGGTACCCTGATTGTTCATCAGGTTCTACTTTTTGGAACTTGTAAAGTTCCCAAACCCCCCATTACAAAACCCCTCGGTTGCTCAGTGCCATTATCTTCAAATACCCCAATAAAGCTTATATCCTCAGTTGTAATCAAGTTATAATACAAAATTGTAAAGTGAATACTGAACAGTGATGATAATTTAAAGAGCTAAGAGATGTATGCAAGGTAAGCTCAAAGAAGATTCACTGCCAGCTTTGACTTAGGAGGGTAGGTGACAATTACAGAGATTAAAACACACCTTAAATGATATATTAGTCTAACATTATCAAGCAATTAATAAGCATAAAACTCATTTATTTCATCCTCATGTAGTATTCCAACCACCTAATAATTATTACATGTTCCTAACACACCTTATGTTTCCCCCCAAAATACCTTTAACTGGTATAAAAATGTGAAGTATACCCATATCACCAAATTTCTCTAACATAAAGAGTACCTCTCATCTTTATACTTAAAAATTAATTGCAATCACAAATTCCATAGCATGTATAAATTTTCCTGCCTAGAACATTTTTCCTCTAAAGGTATTAGGTGTTCATCTGCAGGTTTAAAATGACATCACTATAAGAACTTGGAACAGGCTCTTTTTTAATTAATGTCACCTATATTCTCTATTTGCTGACTAACATCTATAAGATCACATAAGTTTTCCCTCCGCGGTTTTGTTAAGAGAAATACAATCCAGGTCATTAATTCAAACTAGTCCAGCTCTAGTTCAGCATATGTAAAACTAATTAATTTGTACATAAAATGAAATCTAATGGATCTGGATTCTTGTCCACATAGTTCATGTTAGAATATAGTATTAAAATAATAAATGAGGACTTCAACTACAAGTTTGAGCTTTTAGTTGAGTTGGTTCTCTAACATGGTATCAGAGCCTGAGGTCACTGGTTCAATTCCTAACACCCCAAAAATTTGTACAATTAAATTCTTTATCTATTCTCCCTATGATCTATGGGCTTCTTTGCTACTTTATTAAAATGATCAAAAATAAAACTACTGGAGAAAGCAACAAACTTGTATGAACTAGGAAATTAATATCATTATACCCTATCCACTTGACTGGGGGCACCAACATAGGCATGTAAGGAATCACCAAGTGCCTTGCCTGCATGAAGAAACTGTTAGAATCTCTATAGCTTAGGAGATAATTTTGTACATACATAGCTATAGACATCTTCCTTCTAGGACTAGAACTTTATCCTATGTACTATATAATTGAGCATATTGCCCTCTATGAATATAAGACACATATTCCTCTTATTTCACATGGTACAGAGCTGGTTTTGATCCAGGCATTGCCCCAAAAGTGGCCCATTTATGTTGCCTCTCCTTGTGGTCTCCGGCCTGCTTGCAGATGGACATGCCTGCAGCGGCCCACGTGTGGAAGAAAAATACCTACACGTGAGGGGAGTATCGATTTATAAAGCCCCCGGTTGTGCACATGTCGAGCTCACCGATAAAAGAAAAAATATGAGACTCGCACGTGAGGAGGAGTGTTGAAGTGGGTGATAATATCCCGCATCAGATAAATATGATTTGAAGATGCTACATATAATGGTGCAAGTGAAACCCTACTAATAAGGGTTGACCTTTTAGTAGTAGAAGCTCAAGCCATTATATGCAGCTCATTATTCAAATTTAAAATAAACAACAAAATTTACATCCAATTCCTAGCAAAGGAAAACAATTTAACAGAAACAACAAAATTTACATCCCTAGCAAAGGAAAACAATTTAACAGAAACAACAAAATTTACATCCCATTCCTAGCAAAGGAAAACAAAAATGAAATCTTGGGCTATATATGTGTGTATACAAATTATCAAATAAATAAAGATAATCCAAAAATTATCTATAACAACTCCTAAATAAAAAGAAATTAAGAATGTCAGAATCTGATCACCAATCTATCAACTATGAATCAATTAAAGATAGCATGACCCTAAAAATAAAAATGAAACCCCAATAAAAGAAATCAAGAATATAATAATTGATAAGTGCAAAAAGACAAATTGGAAAATTGAAATCTTTACAGACATTTTGATAGGGGGTTATGAATTGATGAGATACACTCACAGTTTTCTCCATGCCCTTGAGAATTTCAGGGTCGCATTGAATAACACCAAACTTTCTGTGTGTCACCCTGTCAGAAAAAACTGGAAACAATAGTGTTAGTGATTACGGAAGACATCTTTTTACAGGATATACAGAAATTTAATCATTCTCACCCTAGTGTGCTCTCCATACTCTGAAATGTGTGTACAAATGCAGGGCAAATATCAGGGGGGGCATCAGCTAACTGACTGGCTGGAGATTGTATATAAGCTGTTTCAATAAACAGCTCAACCAGACAGCTTCCAACCTGTAAAGTAAAAGGGTAACTACCAGATTATTGTAAGGCAATAATTAATAAACAAGTTTACACATGATTGGATTACATCATACAAACCTTAGCCTTGATTTAATTTCCCCAGGGTTTAGATTCATCCTGTTTCTTGAGTATTTTGTTCACTTTCTGCGTCTTCTGCCTTTTCATTAAGATATCAACTTGTTTCCTGAATTTATCTTGTCCATTTACTCCAGCATCAAATTGAACTTCATTTTCCTTATTTTTGTCACCTTTCTTCGTTTTTGTTTTCTCCAAGAATTTGTTTATTCTGACCTAACATTGCACACAGGGATAAAACAGTTGGGAAAATCTTGTGAAGAGATAGGATTGCACCGTATGGATTTGGAACAATAAATCTAAGAAGCGTTACTTCATTATGTGTTCCTTGAGGAGGAATGGAATAAAAATAAATATAAAAAAACTCGTGTTGAAGTGTTAGGCATTTAGAGTGAGTGAGCTTGAAACTGCTTGATATACCAGTTGGACCTTACACCTATAAATTCATGCTTATGGGCTATTAAAATTTAATGTGGTATTAAACATGGTTTGATCATGGGCATGTGTCCCATATGTGTTCTTAGAGTGCATGCAAGCATGTCAAAGGGAGATTGGGGAGTATCTTACACGTAAGTGTGGAGTTTTAAGATTGTTTTATCTACTTGTTGGGCCCACTGCCTATTAGCTTAGATTTTTGAATTTGAGTAATTTCAAATGATATGAAAGTGATTAGATCTAAGGCCTATTTCTTGTTTGTGTTGTTGATCCTCTCGGCCTGCAAGTGAGAATGTATATCCCAATTTTAAAGAGGCACCAAAATGTCAAAAGCTAAAAGATACATCCTATAATTAACACCACATTGAAACAAGCCCTCAAATTTTTCAAGAAGATGATATATTTAACATGTTTTTTTCCTTCCCATATAAAGGGGATTGTGAGGAAAATGTCATAACACCCCTACCCAAACTAATGATGTATAACTCAAATAAATGGTTGAATGCTCTTAATAGAGGTACCTTGAGGAATAGCCTTTTGCCCCTCATAGCAGCTCCGCTCATTGTTTTATTTCTTCGTACTCAAATTTGGCACCCAAAAAAAAAAAGTCAACGATGGAACTTTTACCTTTGGACTCAGTCGAAGCAAAGAATCTCCAAATAAACAAAAGAATAAGAATAGAAAAGTACAACTAGAATATGTATGTGACACTAAAAATGAAAGAAATTGAAAATATGAATAAAATTTCTCCAAATATTTGAAGAGTCCCAAGATTCTGAGGTTGGATTTTCCTTATCGGGGAACTTCAAGGACCTTTCAACAATATAATCAAGCAAAAAAGTCCCAAGTGGTTTTCTTAGGCAAACTCTTACCATCATCGTTGTTAAACATATATATGGCTAGGCATTCCATCTAACTTTTAACCAAACATATGCCTTGTGAAGAGTGAATAACAGCTAACTTTTTGACAACCATCATGAACCATGTAACTTCAAATGAATAACACACGCCTCAAGTTAGCGAAACCAAACATATATCAAAACAACAGGCTTTAATGAAGGTGGCAAACAATTATAATCTCACTCACCTCATGCTCAATGGCCTCTCCTATAGCACAACAAGCTGTAACAACCCTGGTGCTGCCACCTCCGGCCATCAACAGGGCCATCAGCTTATGCATTGTTATGAGTGCCATCTTGTCAGCCGGTAACAGATCAAAATATCTACCATGCCCCATAAGGGGCATCTTTTCAATCTCGCTCTCCTTGGTAATGGCATCACACAACGGCTCGTACCAACCAAGGAACAAAGACTTCATGTAAGGCAAAGATGGAGCCAGTTTTTGCTTGCACATATCACTCACAAGTTCCCTGTAGTCATTTGCTGCTTGCTCCCACGCCTCAGTCTCAACCTTAATATGCCTCTTCCTAAGCATATGATACTTCCTATCCTGCATTCCTTTCTCTACAATGCGCAGTCCCCGACTTTTCTTACATCTTAAATTCTTTTTGGCTCTTCTCATCTAATTCAACAGTTCCTTGACTTCCTCGCCATCTTCTTCCCCTTCCGTGGAAAAAGAAACTGGAACAGCCTCAACTACACCCCCATAGCTTCTAGCGAAAACCCCATTAGCCCCAATCTGGTTTCTCGAAAAACCCAAACTGGGTCTTCCCTGTGAACCCTCCTGAGGTCGAATTCGACAATACCCAGAAGAGGAAAACCGGTAGCTTGGGACGAAATCTTGGGCAAGACCTAGAGAAATGGGGGTGCGAGAAAAAGAGAGAAAGGGATGGTTTTTGGTAATGCTTTTGGCTTGCTTGGCTAGGTTTCTCCACATGACTGCGGGCTAACAAGTTACGAACTCTTTGGTAGGATTTGCAGAGAATGAGGATGACATGAAAACGAAAACGAATAATGGGTTCGAGATGAAGAGGGGAGAAAGTGCTGTGCTGAAGACGAAGATAGGCAAAAAGGCAACGGTATAGTGACTTATCATGTTAAATGCAGTTTGTGACTTTGTCTATTCATATTTGAATTATAATTTGTTGGGCAAATTGCAGATACCGCACGTGGAGTAATCACTTAAAAAGCAAATAATCTATCTATAAAGTCAACTTTTGCTAATAAGTAATAACTCATCTAAATTTACTAATAGTGAATTTTTCTGTTAAGTTGAATGAAAATTGTCAGACATTCTATGTGTCGAGCACATGCTATGCTATGTACTTTTTTTTTAATGATTAAACTACTCTTGTTCTTGTATTGGATGAAGTTTCTAGCGTCTACGGGAAATTTTTTGGTTGCCAAAATCTTTATGTTTTGCCGAATTTTATGAATTTGAACCAAATCAATTATGCATGAACCAATTTTTTAGAATCAATTTTAACAAATTAAACCAAACGAAAACCAAACCAAACCAAACCAGATCTGTATGATTATGAATCAAAAACATAAAAATTGAACATTGATATTTGGACCACACCGGAGTTGGAGCTGGAGAAACGTCGGAGTTGGAGCTACGCCGTGAAATCCATATATGGACCGGAGAATACGCCATATCCTCGTCGAAGAAGACCGTGAAACCTAGAGCGTGCATCGCCTTGACCGACGTCATCCTTGGCGACCACGACCGTCAAAGTTGTTTTTGCTTTCGATGAGCACCGTCGAAGCCTGTCACACCATCCAAGTCAGATCTATATCTTCTCGTTGTCGATTTAAAGCACATGGGAGAGAGATGCTCCTGGATGTTGTCGATTCGTCGTCCTCCAAATGGTCATGGACACCTGAGCTTTCATCATCGCCATCACTGTCAAAGATGGGCCATGAGCGGATATCTGCTCGTGGAGGTTGTCGGCGGAGCTCGATCTGCTCGTGGAGCGGCCACGCCGAAGGATGAAGGTACCAGATCTGGGTTCGGTGGACCATGCTCGTCGGAGCTAGAGCGCGAGTGGAGATGCACCACGTCGTCGCCGGAGATTCTGGAGTCCAACCGAAGTCCATGGCTGTGTTGTTCTTCAGCATATTTAGATTAACTTTATTTTATATTTCTCACTAAAGGCTTGTTTGGCAGATCGATGAATTATAAGGGTTGTTTAATCTTTTGAATTTTAAACTAACATAGTTATAATATAACAATCTTATAATTAGTACGAGTGTGTTATTTGTAAAAGTTGATAATCTAAGTGGGTTATTTGCTTTGAGTGGTGATGCGATTTGCCCTTATAATTAAAACTCTTTTTAAAAAAAAAACATGTGTTAAAATCTAATTAGTCTAAAGCTAATTAACATTTAGGATAAATTAGTATCAAACTGAGAACCCCATATTTTTTGAAATTATAAAGATGGCTCTCGCGTATTTATTTTAATATATCTAGCTCATGTGCTTTTTAATTTTCTTTTTTAATTTGATTTAACTTATCGGGTATAGCAAGTCACTTACCTTCACGTCAACAAATATGTCACATCACTTTTTCATGTCAGCTTTGCGTCCACATTAGTCTTGCACCAAATTAAAAAAAGAAATAGAAACTACAAATGTTAGAAACAATGGAAAAAGTACAAGAGAGTCAGCTCTATAGTTTGGAAAAGTGCAGGAATTTTGGGACTAATTTACCCAAATTTAAAAGTTAGTTAAGAGTTGTTGGTGTGATGGCATTGACAGTAATTTGGTTTGTTTGGTGGTGTTTGATTTGGTGGATTTTTCAATTACCATAAGTTTTTTGCTTCTAGGTATTTGGATTTTCTCTATGGATTCTTCGAGATTACTAAATTGAATTTAGTTTCTTTGTTTTTTATATTTAAAAAATATAGATATACAGTGACATTGAGTATACAATTCGAATTTTAGGTCGATTTTGCAATTCCCATTAGGAAATGGCCAAACCAAACTCGGTCGACCCAAAGTACATTTGGGTTATAAATTGCATTTCAGTTTTTTTCACGTAAAATGTGGAGGTTCGTGTGAGTTAGTCCCACTCAGTTCATAAATCACAAAAAGAAGAAGAAAACAAAGAAAGAATTGAGTTTTTGGTAATGTTTTTTTTTCAAGATAAAATCGAAATCAAAATGTGGTTGAACCTAGTTCATATCATTCAAACTATAGAATAAAGATCGGATTTTAGAAATTAGTGGATTCCGTCCAAATGGTCAATTATGTGGTCGATCGCACAATTCAAGTAATTGAGAATGTGACATCTCATTAATAGAGTTGACTCTCATGTACTTTTCTCATTAGTTCTAACCCTAGTACTTTCCATTTTTTTAGTTTGGTCTAAGGCTGATGTGGCGTATTTGCTGACGTTGAGGTAGGTGACTTACTGTAACAAGTTAGTTTGACCGAATTTGGAAAAATTGGAAAGTACTGGGGTCATACCTATTAAGTACATAACGGTCATCTCTATAGTTTCGAAAAATACAGAGAGTTTGGCGCCAATTACTCTTAATAATTACAATTCTCCTCCATCTTTCTTTTCCTAACTATTCACAATACTTTTATTTCTAGAGCAACCATGAAAATTGGCATTGTGCATAGAAATGAGGAGAAAGGGACAACCGTAACCGTAACTCACATCCACTTATAGCCCCCCTAGCGCCGCAGATTTACACTACGACCTCGCTATTGCATACTCCGACTTAATCGTTGCATCCACCACCATATATCTTATGCTCAACTTCATCGATGCATATACAATCCTTTTGACGATGCCATGTCGCCACAAACACCACCCTACGTATTCACCGGGTAAAATCTTGCACCAAAATAACAATGGTAGCAACCATTTATTAAATTGGTAGAAAATAGATTGACCAACGAGTACTCTCTCGTCCAACCACAACCACCAATTCTCCAACATCCGCATTGTGATTGTAAGTTTTGGTGGATGTTGAGTTGCGGTTTGGCGACTGTAATGTGGCTTAAGTTTTCCTTATAAGTGTTGTTGAGTGTCGGGTGTAAGTCGTTGAAATTTTAATTTATATTTTGTACTTTAAAATGAGAGAAAATTCAATGGATTAATAAACATTTAACCCTTTTTTTTCTTTAGGAAGGGGTATTCCTGCAATTTAATTTTATGTTTGTTTTTTTTGTAGTTTTCTTATATTTTATCGGGTTAAATGGTTTTTCTTCATTTATACTAGACAAAATTTTGACATTGGGTTTCAATAGATTAAGTATACAATTAAACCAGATTTTGGGAACAGAAATACGCAAACAACTATTTCAAGTAAAAACGTATCACTAGTAACTTGCAAATAGCACACTAGTCTCTCTCTCCAGTCTCCAGTCTCCAGTCTCCAGTCTCCGGACCACAACCCCCAGCAGCCTCGCTTCCTCCTCGGCGG
>JAYMTA010003318.1:0-14502 GCA_036897625.1 Pelargonium cotyledonis | reverse complement strand
ATATATATATATACTTATTTTTCTTCTTCTTAATTAATTTAAGTATCTTCTTCATAATTTGCAAGAATGATATATGCTATCTGTGTAGGCATTGCTACATGTCAATTTCCACCTCAATTTCACATGACATGATAATAGTTCCATTTCTCCATTTGCTGAAGCTTCCTTTTCAACTAGACCTATTGCCAATTGGCTCATGCATACAATTACATATGTAGAGAAAGTTGAATGATTTGAACAAATTAACTACTCCTACTTTATTCGCATTTCTGACTCGAAAAGATGAAGTGTTTTAGTCATCCAAATCTTGTCAATCCTGTCCGACACGTGGATCATTTGCAGCATATCTGCAAGTGATTCTGTAGATCAAATTCACTCTATACATTATGTACCATAGAGTATTGAAATCTCCCTTTCATGATAAACTGAAAGTATTACTAGTCTGTCTCTCAAGGATATCACAAAAGTACCACTTACTGCACAACTCTCAAGTGATTCTATTCATATGCAGAGTGGATTAACCAAAGCATCTTCAAAGATAACATAGCTGAATTTTATCTTTGTCCAATGCCAATAGAAGAATCAGGTACAAAACAGATTCTTAGTAATATATATGTGTGTGTGTGTGTGTGTGAGAGAGAGAGACTTATTATGTTATGTTAAAAGTGAATTCGGTACACCCAAGGGTAGTGGCGTAGTTGGCAACACAGGCTGCGTGAGTGGAAAGAGCGTTTGCGTTCGATCTCCACTTAACACACCCATAGGGAGAGGTGAAGGCTTTAACTGTGGACAAACCTCGAATGAGTTATGATGATTAGTTTGGGTGTGGTAAAACAACTTAAAAGTGTCAACCGCGAGTGGGCGGGTCTCTCAGAAACCTCATGGTATAAACCGAAAATTAAAAAAATGAATTCGGTATTATAGTATCTAAACCAATAAAACGGTTCAATGTTAGTGAAAATGAAAGTATTGTCTCCATACTTAAACATTGCTATCTGTTTACGTAACAGCTGTATAAATTTTTGTTTCTATTTCCCATCTTTTTCATTGAGCTATTTGTGGCATGCATTAATACAAGCTAGGAGCAGGATAGAACTTTGCAAGGCGGCAATTTTTTGTTCCATATATTTTATTTGCTGATAAAAATGAATATGATAATAATGAGTGTGTCCTCGTATAATTAAATTGTAAGAGGACGAAAATATGAAATCACAAAGTTGATATTTGGCCACATGAATTGTTCTTGCAGCTGTTTCATTTAAATTAAATCTCTTGTTTGGCAGTGGAGAAAATGAACTCTTTGGGGGCTCTTGAATGGAGATAAAAATTTTAAGTAGTACGTAAACAACAAATACACAGACTTTAATTGGAGAAATATATTGTGAGCGCCTATAAAAAAAATTATTATAAATTAACAGTGAAAAAGTTAGTTAGTAAGAGAGAATTTAAGCATGAATGACGGGTCTCAACTGTATTAAGGTGATGTCACTTTGTGAATTAATGCTCATATTTGTTTCATGGAATGCTCGGCTGGATCCAACTATTTTGTGTTTTGGTTGAGTCTCCGTCATTGATAATTTTATTGAGACTCCTTACTCTTTATAATTATATATATAATATTTATGAGCAATGAACATGTTATTAACAACTAATGAAATTGCGTGAGTGAGTTGTCCCAATTTATTAGACAATCAAATTTGTACATCTAAACGTACGGGTACAAAACAGATAACTCTTGTTTTCTTCCCCAAGATCAAATGTGTAACACCATGTACCATTATTCTTATTTCTTTTGTTTATTTATGTTGAGTTATTAGTGTGCGTATAATGTATATCAATTAACTGATATAAAGTTATATTAGTTAAACTAATAAGGTGATGACCATTTAAAATCATGGATTCGGACTGGTCGCTCTGCTTTCACAAATTCACTTGAGGTGGGTATAAGTCATTTTAAATGAGGTTTTATCACCTCATTAGTTTTGTTAAGTTACAATTGATATAACTTTATATCAGTCAATTGATATACATTTTACGCTATTAGTATTTGTATGACAATAGGTTTCACTTCAATTCTCTGTCTATTATGCTGGTCCCAGGCCCATTAATCGGCATAAATCTGAGCCCTTCATTTTAAGCATCGGCTTTGCACAATACTAAGACCTCGAGAGGACCAAGCAGTTTTGGAGACTCGAACACCAGACCCTGAGGGTCCAAGAGCCTTAAATCGTTTGTCCTAATGGTTGTTAACCCCTCCCTCACCATTTACCAAGGTGCTGGAATGCTTCATATCCTCTAATATCATATCAATGATTAAATGACGTCATCAACCCTTTTAGACTACACTTCCCATGCCTTAACACAATAATTGCAAATATAATTTTGTTTTGATTTTATAATTTTGAAACCTAACAATCTTTACTTGCAACTTCCAATTGACAAATATAATTTCATAAGGCTCTCACAAATTAGGGACAAAAGCTACACATACTTTATCATCCCATTAACAAGGTACAAAAAGTTGGGAACATTTATTTCATTCATCAGTCTAAAGATGGAAACAACCAATACAGCGAAAAGGGCAATTCATTACATAGTTAATTAAGGTAGGTTGCATAATACAGTTTCCGGATCATTTGAAGCCTGCAAAAACCAGGGCTTGGTATAAAAAACAAACCACCTTAAACGTTTGTCATGGCAGTCTATAATCTATCTACTGCCAAGGCCAAAGCCCTAGAACCCGACACGCAAGGCTCCATAAGATCCAACTGCGAAAAGCAACCCCCAACAATACTCTACGTGGAGCTTCAGACCTCCACTACCCTTTCAGGAAAACATACACTAAAACCCAGCCATTACGAGACCTTGTAAAACCGACAAAACAGAATAATGCAGGAAAAGCCTAGCCTAGGCACGATGGACATAAACAAATATAAAGGCTAAAGCTAAAACAGAAGAAAGGAGACAAACCCTTAAGCCCGAACCAAGTAACTGTATTCTCAGGGAGATGCAGCCGAGTAAAAAGCGACGCCCAATAGTTTATTGGGATGCCAAAACTAACAGATTTCCGGCAAGGAAGCCTGTAAAAAAGTACTCAACTGTATCCCCTTGGAAAAGGGAACTAGGCTACTGGACAATGAAAAGACCCATAACTGGACCCAAAAACTACACAACACTACTACTCATTAAACCGACCTAAAACTTTGACTTCTTGAGCAGCGCAAGCTCCATCCACAGCATTTTTTTATATTTAGGAGAGGATATCGCACATGAACAGCTGCTCCTGAATCAGCTCAACTATTCTGGTGCTAATGGCACTGCAGTTCTGGAGGTTCAACCCTGTAAGGACCTCGCCCAATTTTGTGAAGGACGGCAAGCTCTCGTCTGTTATGAATGAACAACCTGAAACGGAGAGGACCTTCAGATTGAGGTGGTTTGCATCAGCCAATGCAGCAAGTCCAAAGTCAGTAACTGAACATCTAGAAACGTCGAGATCACTGAGCAACAAACAATGTTCTGCAATTGCATCCAAGCTTGCATCACTCAGCATGCAACCACCGATATTCAGCACCTCGAGAGTCCAACCATGCAGCTCAGCCATGGTGGAAACCACTTTATCAGTCAAATTCACGCAACCACTGAGATTAAGCTTTGACAAGCCACCCTCACAGTTTTCAAGTAGTGGGAGAAGCCCAGCATCGGTTATTCCCTGAAGCCCACTCAAATCTAGATCCTCCAATTGAGGACACAACTTCCCCATCAATGTCAAGCTAACATCACCAAACCCAGGGCAGTTTCGAATGGTCAACGATCGGAGGGACTTGCAAGGAGGGAGCGGAGGCAATCCCAGATTGTAGTCCTTGATACCAAAGCAGCTTATGAGAGCAAGAGCCTTCAACTTTGCACCACAATTAAAAAGTACACCAAAAAACCCACACTGGGTGATCCTGTGGCACTCCTCTAATTGCAAGCTCTCAATTGACAGCGCAGCTTTAGCGAAAGAGACTAGTCCATTGTCAGATAAGAATGCACTCTTGCAGATGGAAAACTGTTTAAGATTTGGGCAGCCCTTTCCTACAGCGTCAATTCCTATATCTGTAACTTTGCAGGATGCTACGGTCAAGGAGTTCAACTTCTGCAAACCCTGACCATTACCCATGACCCAGAAACCCCTCTCAGTCACATGCTGGAGGCTGGTAAGTACCAGATCTGTAATTGCCCTGCCATAGTATCCTACCACAGCAAGAGATACATCAGTAATATTCAATGACTGGAGCTTCATCTTTGTCGGAAGGCAAATGGTTGGAGATAACAAACTTGCAATTCCTTGATCCCTGATAAGTGGGCAGTTTTCAATTGAAATGGACTTCAAATTGGAGCAGTACTTCCCAAGAGCTTGAAGACCTTCATTCCCAATGTTTGAGCAAGACTTTATTCTTAAATCCATCAAATTAGGGCAGTTCTTGGCAACTGCAAGGAGAGCCTTGTCAGTGATTTCAGAACAGTGGCAAAGGTCAAGCTTCTCAAGCAGGTGACACTCATTAGCAATCTCATAAATGCCTTCATCTCCAATAGAAGACACATTCGATAGAGAGAGACCCCTTAAAGAAGGGCAACCACGTGCAATTGATTTGAGGCCGAAGTCAGTCACCCCACGACTAGAATTACTTCCTCGGATCGAAAGCTTGCCCAGTCCTCCACGACTGGCAGTCCCAACAGCCATTGCAGCAAGTCTAACATCAGTTGCCTTTTTCCCTTCCAAGCTCCTGGAAAGGTGACCATCATTGTCAATTTCCAAACTGTTGGCCTCATAGTCATTAGCAACAGCACTGCCTATCTTCTCAACAGCAGCTTTATTACCACAAAATTCATTCTTGCGTATGCTGCTTAAAAGCATAAGCCAGCGCTTCGAAACACCAGCACAGGCACTCTTTTCCTGGCCTCCAGGCAATCGCCTGAAGATCTCAAAGAGGCATTCATCAGGAAGAACTTCAATAGAGGCTGGCTTCTTAAGCTCAATATTGTCTGTGCGGAAAACAAATGGGGCACGGATGCGAGACCTTTTATGAGGAGGATAGTGCAAATCCACATGATGTCCGAGGGACAAAAAGATATCAGATTCATTGAGGCTTGAGTACAGTGACCCCCCAGGGCAAAAATCATCATTTCCTATAAGCAGAATGCAGACACATTAGCAATCAAATTTAAAAAGAAAAACACAGCCTAATAACCATTGTCACACAATTTGCAAGACAATAAGCAATCCTAAATCCATACATCAATCCAGAATGTCTGATACAAAGATCATACGAACTAAAACCAGGACAAGCACAACATGAATCAAGATAGGATTTTTTA
This sequence comes from Pelargonium cotyledonis, assembly GCA_036897625.1. Taxonomy (NCBI): domain Eukaryota; kingdom Viridiplantae; phylum Streptophyta; class Magnoliopsida; order Geraniales; family Geraniaceae; genus Pelargonium; species Pelargonium cotyledonis. The sequence goes on along the minus strand of JAYMTA010003318.1, from coordinate 9,144 downwards.
AGGTAGGAAACAACCCAATATTAAGATGTTGCAATAAAATTATCAATGGTGATAAATTTTCTAAGGTGTTTTGGACCATTGTTACTCTTATGAATTTCAATATTTTAACTCAAAGTGTAATAGAACAAAAATAATTGAAAATTAACTGAGCTTAAATTTTCACACAGTATAATACATAATCAGAAAATAAAATTTTAGAGATGTATTTAACAGAGCAAGAATTGCTATTGCCAAAGAAACTTATTTGTTAGTAAAACAAATGCACTAATCTATCTCTTAAAAGATTATTGCCACAGCTACAGAAAGATATTGTTTGTTACCTTAAGAACTTTGATTTTATTTTAAATCAATTTCCCCACACATCTCATGTTGAGACTGATCATTATTTGCATTAAATTAAATTGAAATTGATGAGTTCAACTTGTGCATTATGCAGTAAGGATAAAACTAACATATTGACAAGTATATTCTTCGCTTACCACAATTTTCTAAAAAAAGAGATGTAAATATTAGCCAAAAGTCTGTAATAAACAACACAACTTTGTGAGATCTAGTCAATTTCTTCTCCCAACACAACACAGACAGATCTATAACCTTTTTTCTTTTCCTTATTCTACATGACAGTTTAAATTATTTCAAAGTCAGTAAGATACTCATTTACCAACAAACTTGGAAACTTTTTATTAGATACATCCAACCTTAAGTAAGATTCAACTATATCCTATCCTAACTACTAGGAAGAGCAGCCAATACACCACAAAACCAACTGATCTATAAGTCAACGTCAGGATAAAAAAGAAAGCAGATAATAAAAAAAATAGTCAACTACAAAATTTATGATTTACTCCTCTGAAAGAGATTCAGGTATACTAAAAACCATAAAAACAGCTAAACATTCAATTAGAAAAACAGAACACACAAATTATACCGATAATAAACAAATAACAGCTAAAAATCCAATAGGAAAATAGAACAAACAAACAAACATACCGATCTCATGAAAAAAACACAAGTAACAAAGATAGAACACCTCAAAAACCAAAACAAACACCCGATCTACATAATAGCCAACCAAACAGCCTCAAAATCGCACGAATCAAGCAATCCGCAAACACACCTAAGCTAATAAACACAAAATCAACAATAAAAAAAGCAGATAACCATAGCATACCAACGAAATCAAAGAGCTTCGACATAGGTGCAGCTCAAAAAACCTCGAGAGGTCAAATCTCCGCTGTTCCTGACCAGAAAACCCTCCAACGAGAGCAAAAAAGACGGAGGTTAAAACGAAGGAGACGAATATGACGGTGAACAGATCTGCAAAACAAAAATACATGAGAAGATGGAGCAGGAAGGCCTATGAAACCCTATGAGATAGGGCAAAAAAAAAAAGTCGCAGAGAAAGTGAGAGAAGAGAAGAGAAAAATGAAAGGTATGTGTTGGTCGTCGGCAGATTTTTTATTATATGTGGAGTGCGGTTTTGGGTTGGGTTGGGTGGGTTCAATGAATATTACTAAAATATAAAATTATATCAAAATTAAATTGAGAGGCTGCTACAATAATTTAATTGGATACACTGAATTTAGTCATTGACTCTCATTGACTCTATCCTCAGAAAAAAACAATGCAAATACGTACCATAAATGTAGCTTTTATTTCATTTAGACCCTCGACCTTTTTGTTTTTTTGTAATTACACCCTGATAGTACACGAAAGTTACAAATATACCCCGATTTTAGTTGCTAAGGGGCTGAAATGCAACGCGGACTTGAAGTAGTTGAAAGTGACTAGCTTCATTAACAAATAATCTTTCGCTAAATTAAGAAAAATGTTTTCCACGTGCACTCTACTTTAAACTTAGTACTGTATGCAGAGCATAATGTACTATACACCTACTTGCAGCTTGCTGAGCAAATTAGAAGTGACAATTTTGAGTTTGTGTTGATTTTTTTTTTTTTTTTTAATAAAATGTATTGGATCGGGTTTGAAATTTTCTTATCAAGGTTCAAATGCGTTGAATTCGGTTCCCAATTGTCGTATCTACTTACAACCACCAGGAATGTATAACTAATACTACTGTCGAATTTAACTTCTTTAGGCATCATGAATTACATCAACTTCCGACTCGGCGTGGGTTCGATCTTGGCCATCATTATGGTCGCGGATGTGCTATTTCTCATGCCATTAGCGATAGATCTTTGACAACACCATCTGTTTTCACCATTCTCATCATCCCAACGGTTTTGGGGATGTGGTCTATCTCATATTGTCGTACTCGTTGAACAATTGATTATCTTATGTTTGTTTAGATATAATATTTTTTATGTATGTTTCTGTTTATTTCTAAAATGTTGTTTATTATGTAATAATGGTACATCTCCTACTAGATTGATGACCTAATTTTGTTTGGTTGTTTAAATAAAAGCAATTTCTCTAGCTATTTTAAAAATAAAAAATTCCTTAGGCCTGGGGTGAAAGGCCCTTGAGCTATTAAAAAATTAGTTTTATATATTTTTTTGAATAATCAAATAGAAATAAAAAAATATAGCAAAAACAAAAATATCCATAAAAAATGTACAATTTATCTCGAAAGTACCTTAGTGTGACCATTAGTAAGAGAGAAAAATTCGACAATTGGGAATATAGCTAACAAATCAAATTTCAAGTGGGAGAAACATAGTGAAAACCTTCCCAAAAAGTACTGTAAATTTCGATTTGGGTTAGATTTCAGCTTTTTAAAATGAAATGTACTTAATCATGCGGGTTTGCTCGACCTAAAAGTTGGTCAAATTGAATTGGTCAAAATTTAGTTCGGGTGCAAAATTACCAGCTCTATTTGACAGTACCATGTAAAATCCCCAAAACCACAAATATAATATCATCATGTTAGAGTTCAAAATTATACTAGTTGTTTGCCACTTTGCTTAGATTCGATGCAGAGTAAAATTTATACTCCCTCAATCTCAAAATGAGTGTTTTAATTGTCTAAATTTTTTATCCTAAAATGAGTGTCTTGTTTCTATTTTTAAGTTATTATATTATTATTTTTTCTATATCACCTTTATCACTTACACACATGGACAAATTTGCACATAAAATGCACATAGAGTGTAGGTGGAGAAAGTAAGAGTTATATTGAAAATACACTAAATTATCTTGCAATTCTTAATTTTTACAAAAAATAGAAACAACACTTATTTCGGGATGGAGGGAGTAATATTTAATAGTCACAATCAGATCCATACCTGCCGGAACCTTATGAGTAGCCTAGTTAAGATTGAATTATATTCCCGTCAATCATACATTATTGCTCCACAAACATGAACCATTTGTATATGGAATCACACATGACATCTAACTCCAGAAACATGAAAAACATACATTTCTGATATTTTTGCAGCAACCGCAAAACAAAGTCCATGTACGCATCTCTTTTCTCGGCATGCAATTAATCACATAAGATCACTGGAAACGGAGAAAAAATGATCATTTATCAACTCTCATCTCTTGGTTTTATCAAGAACTTCAATGTATTTCTTCGGGATTCCATAGTGTTCAACCAGATGTTTAGCCAAATCATCAATTACCCCGCCTTGAACCAGAACTTCATGTCCTTTCTTACCTGGGAAAATGTACACATATTTATAGGCGACGATCATGACAAATAACAAGTCAGCAAACAAATTTATTTGAAGCAACACTAGAATGACCGGATGATATATACCTGGAAGTTCTGTCACTGATGTGCTGCAAGCAAACTTTTTCTGCAGCTCTGATGCCAACATGTCAGCGTCTATCAAGAACGTCTCGAACCCTGTAAGCTTAGTCACCTTCTTATTACCCTGCCTCCGCTCTGTAAGTATCTGAATGGTTTTCAAAGCACCTTTTCGAACAACTGACTCATTTCCTCTGGTTACAAGATGATGGGCCTGCATTCGGTTTATGAATGTCGATCCTAGGTCTTTTTTATGAATTTCAGTAGGGTACATTGTTCCCTTTTTAATAGCTCCCTTGAACAATGCATCACATAATATTGCATCCAACACCACAATAGATTTATTTGTAGGCTTGACCAAATGTTCTTTCTCAACATACATGAAGACAACATCAGTGGCTTCTGAAGCACTGAAAAAATTTCCAGTATCAACTCCTACGGAAGCAAAAATAGGATTCACATGCACGCTTGGTTTGTATATCTCTGTCACTTCAAGCCCTTTTTGTGATTTACTTTCTTTAGCTGCATGTTCACTGGTCACATCAGTTTTCTCTACTGATCGTTTTTCTGGCCTGAAGGATGAGTACTCGGGATGATTGCGATTAACAGCACATAACACCATCTCTTTTTTGTGTTTATCTTCTTTCACTTGGATCTGCCAGTATAAAAACATGTCAAGAGAAGGAAAAAAAAATGATGGGATTGCAAACATAAAACAAGAGTGTGATACAAACAAGAATCTGGAATGGATAAATAAAATTCAGCCTCCCTTGAAGACACTCAATGCTTAAATCCATCAGCCCGAAATCTCTGCAAATTGACCTTCACCAATTTCAAATTATTGTTCCCTCACCCTCATGACAACTAACTTAATCATACAAATTCTAACCTATCATTTTTCAATGTGGAAAGCTCTCGCCAAATATAATGTCAAACATAAGCGCAGAGCTCCATTACATACTAAATCTTACTAGTCTCAAGAACTCTTTAAATCCACCCAAAAATTTCCTAACATGAGTACTGCTTAGTGCTTATCCGCCACAATTTACCAAAGACTCTCACTAGTATAGCTATCCGGGTGCATTTCCTACACTGAAGCATATATGCTACATATAGGCCAGGACAAATGTCTTTAAGATCGTAGTTATTTCAAAACATCTTATCCAACTGGCAACACCTTTTACATATTACTCTTCAAAAACTATCTATAACACCGGTTGATGATGTAAGTTTGTGGGGCTGAGGAATGAATAGTGGTTTCATTGAGCCACTATCAAATTCAAATTCTTAGGCCAAAACCAAACAAGTAAAATAGCTTTGCGTATAGCTCTACTATGCCCTATTGCAGCATATTAAAACCACTTGACTTCATCAGCTGTGCTGCTCTATTAGATGCCAAGTCACAAAAATAACAAATCAGTTCAAATCTGAGAAACAATCTGTTACAATAAGGCGCAAATTGACACAAATAAGGAAAGGACAGAAAGTTGCTCAAGAGAAGAAGATCAGGTTCAGAAGACCTATGAACCAACCAATAAGCAAGGATAAATAGCAAAAAAAAAAAAAAAGGATAGAGATAGACAATAATATATGATCGTTAAGGACATTGCACAGTATTATTTCAAAAAAATGCTCAACGGAGAGGGGGATAAAGTGGTGAATTCCATTAGTTTTTCCATAGTTAAGTGTATAGATTTCACTTAAGTGAAGTTTACCCCAAACTAGCAGCATTGGGTCATGATGTTCCCATTAAATTTTCTTTTTGTTAACACTAAACCAGTAATATCCATCAATCTGACATAATGAAAATGGCTTTAAAGTTTAAACTATCCGATTTATAGGGGAAAAGGAACAAAATGATTGGAATCATCAAGTTACGCACCAGTCCTGCAGATGATTTAGCTTGCAACCACTTGGACAGTTTCTTGAATGAAGACTTCTTGATATCTAGTGTAATGCCAGAAGGCCTACAGGGCAGGACATGGTTTGACCTACAAATAAATGAAAACAAAAACCATCAAAATGGCTAGTTTCATGATCATAAAAAATGTGAAAATATTTGACAAAATATCATTACAAAAGCCCAAGCTTGTAAAAGATATGGGAAGTTCTTCTACCATAATGTGCTCCCAGGCATGGGAAGGTCCTTATCCTTAATGGTTGTGTGCAAAGCTTGCAGAAGGCATTTGTCCAAAAGCTTATCAATGTCCTCAGTAGAGAGCACATGCTGATCTTCTGCATTTGGTTCAGCAACAGATGAATTATCAGCTACCTTAAGATCACCCACACTTGCAATTATTTGTTCAGGAACATCATTCTTAGCATCAGTTTCTGTTGCTGAAGTGGCATTAGCTGCAGATTGGACATCTTTCTCATGAATTGAACCACCGACTTCCTTGTTGGTAATAACACTGTTCTGTTGATCACTTGAAGCATCGTTGACATTCTCACAAGAATCAGAAGCTTGGCAGGATGACAAAAAGGCAGGGTCTTCACAAACAATATCCTCAAAGAAACCTCCATTTGGAACACAATGGCCTCCAGCTGATTCCCTGCCAAAAAAAAAGGTCCATAACAGATACACTATCAATCATAAGGGTTGATATTTCTAATCAAATGTCCAAGTCAGTTTCCAGCTATACTTACCAAAGTAAGTCACGGTAATAATGAGTTATTCTTAAAGCCTTTCCACGCAAACCAGCTTTCAATGCTTCAGTGCTGCTCATTGTGGTGGTCCCAACCTTTAATAAGATACATCAATCATTAGCAATAATTGAGAGTAGAAATTTTGTAACCTTGGAATTTTTTTAGTACAAGTAAAATGCAAAGCATAGGCAATAGGAAAGAAGCATACTGCAATTGGTGCTGGATTGCCAGGGACCTTTACTGCCCATATTTCCCCAGCTACAAATGAAGGCAGACCTTCAGGAGGTACACTTATACCAGGGAACATCAAATCTGCCCCTCCAATGACATATCGAGAAACCTCACCACCCTTCAAAAAGAAGGCAGGCAGGAGTTCCGGAACCTTCCAGAGAGCATAAACTGCCCGGTAAAAATAAATCAATCAGAGCCAAGAAATTTGTGAAAGTAAATTTACCATACTGGAAAAGGATCTACTTCTCAAATTTATTTAAAATTTAACAGAAAATTTTAGCTTAAATTTCCCTAGCCGTCAAAAGATACAATTTACATTCTCAATGGTTCCTATATCAATTTAGTTGGTTTAAGATAGTCCATCACACATCCAGGACAAGAGTCTATTGGTTTCTAGCCAGTAAATCAACATTTCACTCCAATTTGACAATTGAGTACATTACACCGTGATATATTATGAGAAACTAAAACATGCTATAATAATGATGGTAGCGTTTGGATTAAAAAAATGAAATGGGAATCAAGAATGGGATGGGAATGAGAAACTCATTTGAAAGCCATTTTCATAACCGAAACATTCCAATACAAACATGATGAATATGAATTTCATTCCATTACGATTCTTGATTCTCATTCCTTAACATAAGTTATAATCTAAACGTTACGATGTGTGTATGCAAAGATGAACATGTATTGACAAAAGAACATTTATTATGAAACATCCAGTTAAGACACCAAATTTTAATTATTGTTTCAATTCAGATGACAATAATAAGGAAATATGAAATCAACGATTTGCGTTTTACGCGTTTTTATTGGGCAATATAACTGCTTCAGTCTCTTTTTCTTTATTTTGAAAATTAAAGAAAAAAAAATAAAGTGCATACCTGTTGGGAATATATCAGTGCCTCGCCCATCAATATCAAAGAACATAGGAAAGCCACCTTCCACGCTATACACATGAACTCGATTTTGAAACTTTGTAAGAGTTAATTCGGCCTAAAACATCGATTTTATACCCAAAAAAAATGCAGTGCGTCAATGCATAGATAACTCCATCAAAAAAGCAGTAAAATTCAAAGGGGGAGAAAGTCACTCAAGCTGCACAAAAGAAACGTAGTCTCCTTGCATTGCAGGCAGGGAAGATGATGTAAGTTCGGGCAAGAAAAACAAATATATCTGAATAAAAAGGCTATCAAACTGGTCCAAACACGAACTGAGATTTACAACAAATAGAACCCAACCTAATTTTCACCACTCGTAAGTGAGCAAAAAGATGAAACAAATTGAAGTTCTTTCCTATTCCATGCCATGATACACATGTGTTCTGTTCATCATAATGAATGATACAGTAACCTAAAAAACCCTTGGTTGATGGGTAATATTTACAACTTAAGTAAATTAATCAAAAAAATGACTGGGTATAATCAAAAGTGCCAGTAAGCTCTTTACAGAAAACTGGTGGAGAGCTGTAATGGCCTCAAACTTGTACGGGGAAAATGCAGAGGACGCAGCATTAGCCAAAACAAACAAGAATGCGTGAATTTAATCGAAAAAGGAAACCTGATAAGCTAATCTAATTTTCAATCAAATAAAATTGAAAATTTTCTTGACGATTGCTCGGTTTCGTGTCCTGTTCGAAATGAGGTCAGCTGAGCTAAGTTAAGCACATTCAAGCATCGTACCAAATGAAAACGATTCTATTCCAATTGAATGTACAAATCCGCAAAGAAAAATATAGAGAACTAAGAACATAAAAAAGAGAAAGAGGCGAGACCTTAGGAGGAAGCAAGGCGTCGAAGTCGGCATCGGAGGGGCGAGGGAACTTGTCCCGGAGAGCTCGCCGGAGTTTCTTCCGATCAGCTCCCGAAAGCCTTTGCTGTGTCTTTGCCTCGACCGCCTTCTTGAACATCGTCTTCGCTTTCTCTTCTCTTCTGTGTGTGTGTGTGTGGCTCTATGGCCTCTGTTGGTCTGATGAATGTGTAATATGAGTGATGGTATGGTAATGATTAGGGCTGATACCCTGCGTTATGACCGACTAGTGATTTCAAGCTTTCAATGAGAGCTAGCGTTTCGTGTTTCGGTCGGGTTTTATTGGGTTCGGTTGAAAATGTTTGATCCGATTACATCTCGTAGATGTATGTTTTAATTCAGACTGGTTACTTATTTTACGTGTAAAATATGCGGATTTAAATGGTCCAATTAGAAGAAGAAGGAAAAAAAAAAGTTATCCAATATAGAGAGGAATATAATATAAAAATATATATATATCGAGTCATAACGGCATAAAATATCTCACACTAGATTTTATTTTCGAAGAAACATGGAATTTTGAATATTCATATTCAAAACTATATGAAATCGGTCCAATTAAAAGAAGAAGAAGAAAAGCTATCCAATATGGATAGGAATTTAATACAAAAGGAAAAACTAGATCGAGTCATAATGGCATAAAATGTCTCGCAGGAATCTCTTAAGGGTAGATTGAGAGAATAGAAAACTCTAGTAAAATGCCCGCCCGTATCCCAACGGATAAAGTACCTAGTCCGTTT
>JAYMTA010003317.1:0-14506 GCA_036897625.1 Pelargonium cotyledonis | reverse complement strand
ATTCAGCAAATACTCAACTATATGCATTCAGTACATGGACACTTTGAGGATAAATCGTACTGTTGCTTTGAACTGTGAGGAATGATTATGATGAGCGATTCGAATTTCAAAAGCCATAACAAGAACCATTTCAAAAACTAGAAGTGAGGTTTGCTATTTATTTAATTTGAAACAGTGTATAGTAAAATATTACTCACAGGTGCAAATGTGTGCTACATGTTTTTGAAAATGACATCCAAAATGATGTGCAATTTATTTAAATATTTAATAAATACCAAGGAAAGGATACAAGCTCTTGTCTCAAGAAAACACTTATACCTGAAAGTCTCAGCCTCCTCTTCCCACCAAGGCACTACAATTGAAATTGGTGTTTGATGGTTAACAATATAATATTATAAAATTTGTAAGGAATTTGCATAAGAAATAACAGTTAAAGACACTTACCACTCATTCAGTTTTGAGTGTGTGGATTCTGTTGGAATATGCTGATTTGGGATTTGATTATTTAGCAAATCAAGGTATTTGATTGTGTAGTTAATTGTAGGATTTTTTTATCAGTAGTTAATTGTAGGATTTGATAGAGCAAATTATGAGATTTAAATTGACTCTTGTAATTTGTTTCCTATTATGTATTTCTCCTACACCCATTATAAAAATGGGTTATTTGTACTTAACACATCGAGTGAGTGAGAACATTTTACCCCTTTGGGCATTTGGGGATGGATGTAGGCCTTATGGAGAGGGAATGAGAATGTATTTCTTGTGTCCAGAGTCTTCACTCCATTTATCTCACTCCCTTGTATTATCTACTCTTCAAATTTCCACAGATTTTAGACTCAACAAAAAGTTTAGGGCGAGCTTCAGCTGACAACTTTGCCTACAGTGGGTTAAATCACCAGATCAGCCTCTAACTATAGGCATGCAACATAAAGCTGTCAGTCTGTGATATAACATGTATTTTGGTGCATTATAACCTTACTTATTTCTGAGACTATAATTATAGCTTTACTAGATGATCTTAAATTTTGTTTTGTTTTGTTTTGTTTTTTTGATAAGTGACAGCCTAAAGGTGTATATATACAAGTAACCAATAGTGTTTAGGAAAGAGACTATCTCTCTTAACCCTAGCCTAGATTTTTTTGCACCTTACCGCACCAAAGTGATCTCTTACACCACCACCACCACCAAGGATGTGTTGAGTGAGATGATCTTAAAATTACAGCCCAGACATTAAGCTAATTGTTTATTTACTTTTGTTCACAAGCCTAGAAATCTAAAATTCTTCACTTTAGGCTAATCAGATGGAGGGTCGTACAACAAACATATACTATTTAATAAAGGATAAACATATATATTACCACACAATTAGGTAGAAGAAACAACTTGACAAGATCCTCCGGCTGATAATGGCAATCTTCAGGAAGTGTGTTGCAGCAAGGTTCTTTATTTGCTAGTAGATGAGACTTCGGATTTTTGGGGGGTGAAAAGATATCAAGCACTTCCCTCTCTAAGTAATTCAAGAAACAAGTATCAATTTCAATCATATTTAATGTCTTTGATTTCTTAGTGATGTAAGCAGATCCACTTTCTGTAGCAGGAACTTTCTCTTCACCTGAACAGACATCAAATTAGGTAACACATTACAGACGACCTTAATAGAACAAGTCGGAAGTGGATTGCAGTTTCCCCTCCTAGCTTACCTTTAGGCTTCCAATACTTCCAATGCTCAGGGCCAGCCCAGGTATTTTGTTTTGAAGTAAACCCCAATCTTTGGAACAAGAAGATGGAAACATTCTCCAATTTGTCATATGCATCAGATTCATCCAATAAGTAGGGATCCTTCTTCAACACAAATACAACTTATTTAACTGAGTTCTCAGTCCTCTTGTTTTCATTGAAGGAATATTATACAAAAGTAGGGAGTTGGTAAAGATATATATATATATATATGATGGATAAGTCAAAACAAAAGAAAAATAAATTCAGCATAGTGTCATAATACCTGATTATAACTTACAACAGAAGGATATTTAGAAGTGGAGCTATCATTGGCAGTTCTCTCATCGTGATCAAAGGCCCACTTATTGTAGTCTCGAAAAGAAGTACCATCCAACTCAACTCCATAATCATTGGATGCATCATCCATCTCACCTGATTCCTGATCAATATCATATGTCTCTGATGACCTTATAATATCTTCAGTGCATTGGCTTATAATCTCTCGTAAAGTTGGAGATATTTCTTTTTTCATTCTCATGTTGATCAGCATTTGCTCAATTAATTCTGTTTAAAAAGAAAGACAATGACTAAAACAGATCGGGGAAAAAAGATTGGCTTCTGAAGTAAATGAACCAAGAAAGAGGAGAGATGAATGATCGATTTGCCAGTTCAGAAACCTTTGGCGAAAGAGATATCAATCATTTGATTCATATCTGGAGTATCAGTCCGAAATAATGATGACCTACATTTCCCTGGCACTTCAAAAGAATCAAAAAGTACTTGGCATCTCCCATTTATTCCAAGGTTATTCAGTAAGAAACCCTTAGCTCCACCTTCATCAAGTTGTGCAGATGTCTGATGAAACACTGGACCAGCTGCAAATGCAACTACACAAGTACTAATAATAAGATCAACTGCAATCAGCAAAACAAACAACAATAATAATGCGAGTCCTGAAGTTACCATCAAATTTCTTTGCATTAAGAGCTTCAGAAGAGGACTCCAATGTTGACAAAGGTGATATCTGCATGAATCAATTCCATGATCTAGAGTCCAAAATTAATAATGCAATCAATGAATCATCAAAATATTGACCTTTTGATCTAACTCTTTTTTAACAGTGCTTCCATCCTGCCCATTTCTGTCACTGTCATCCTTCATTATATGTTCTGTCACCAAAAACTATATTAGAGACTTGGCAAATATAAGAAGCCATGAAAAAAAACGCAAAAATGAGGTACTGCAATTTATTGTAATGTAAGTTAATCTAAAGTTGAATATACAAATAAACACTCTAACAAGGAATCAGATTATGAAGTGAGTTTGTACCAAAGCCAAGAGAGCCTCATATAGGGCTTGCGCACACACACACCAAAAGAAAATTTGAAGCACATGTTATTTGGTCTAAGCAAAAAAGTATATTAATTATGAATTCCATTTCTGCTAATCTGTTTCTACATAAATCAGCATTCATGCATCAATTATTATGTTTCAGGCATATAACTAAGGAACAAATAGAAAGTTGAAAACATGAGTAAATCAATTGCTGCAGCACCTCAAATTTCCATAATTTAAAGTGAAGGCTGCACCTTTCTCGTAGTCACAGCGAGCTCTATTGATCCCAGCAAGAACCTTGTAGGCCTTGGCATGAACCGAATCAACTCGTATAGAGTAAATCATCACTCCAGCTTCTAGTGTGCAACTTGCCTGCCCATTTGCAACAAGTTACACCCGCACAAAAACAAAGGTCCATATATAATAGCTTCTATAATCACGAAAATGCCCATACCTTTTGGAAATTAGTTTCTGCATCAGCTTCGCTTGCTACTTTAAGAATCTCACTGAGATGATCGATAAGCTTCAGCTCCCAAGTGTTCTTTCGGTTTATTTTCTGAAATGCACAAAATGATATTACTAAAATTTGGCGACAAAGTGGTAAACTTCAAGCAAAAAATAGTTTTTTTTTTTCTTTCTTCTTTTCCTCCATTTTCTCAGGAACCAAGCTGAGCTTTAAGAAAACAACTACTTCAAAAATTGTAAACGGGAAGAGATGGCACTGACATTTTCGCTAGCAAGCTTGATGCAATTCCTGTAGAACTCCATAATCTGGTCTGTGGAAAGACAAGGATCGGGAGTGGCGGAGGGCGGAGAAGAATCAGAGAGTTGGTCGTCGTTTGAGATGAAACTGAACGGGGTGGTCGGCGACTGGAGACGGTACGGCTCCTCCGTAGGGGCTCTACGGCTAGGGCTCAGTGATTCCTCCATTTGATGGGAGAGAGAGAGAGAGAGAGAGAGGTTGGTTACACTATATTTGAAATGGAACTGGCTGTGATGATGTCTGATGATTGATGATGACAGCAAAGATGAGTCTTGCAAGGGAAGCAAATGAGTGCGGTGTCGTTTCTCGGATTTTGATCTCTCTCTCTCCTCATTACTCATGTACATATTTTTTATTTTTTACGATTTACTGCATAAGAAAAACCTCGCTCGCGCACTCACACACATGTTATATAACTACGTACTACGCCCATGAGGACCCGAGTCCTTAAGCTTGAATCACGAGTTGTTTTGCTGCTCGAGCAAATTTGGGGATTCTTTGAGTTGTATACTTCGATAATATGTACAATTAAAATGTTTATAAATGATATTTAAAGAATAAATATTGTGTTTGGTTAACGAAAATTTAAGAAAATGTTCAACGTTTAACACATAATTTTCATTTGCTTAATACAAAAATTATTTAATAGAATTGGTTGCTTTTCCTAAATAGAGACTAAAGCAATTATCTCTCTTCGGCAAGGAGGAGTAGCCTCTCAAAAGAAATACCTTTATCAGTTTGTTTAACAAGATTTACTTATTCAAACGGTTTATTTGAAAAAAAAAATTATGAACTATGAGACTGTTTAATAAAACTATCTGAAGATAATGTGGAGAAAAGTCCTACAAAAGCTTCGACGAGATTCAAATATCTCAAAGGAGATATACAATAAACACGCAACCAAACAATTATGAACGTAATGTGTATAGATTTTCACCCTACAAGAGCTAGTGAGCTACGTAGACAAGTGGTCTTTAGTGACTCAATACCATCACCCCTCATCAAGCTCTACAATGGTATATCATCAACATCACTTCACCGCAATGATGTCATCACCACATCATCAATGAGTCCCGCTAGCACGTGACATCATTCTCACGCCACAATGACATCAATGGTTCATAAAATCATCATTTGAATTCACGACACATCATAACATAACAAGACAAATCAAGAAAGCCCACTTGTCATTCTTAACAATCAATCACAAGATGACACATCATCTTATATATCATAATTCATCTCGTACCTCATAATTTTGTTCTATCATAATTTTGTTCTATCATTCTTGCCAAAGATGAACATAGAGTTTTATTTTTTTTATTTATTTTTTTTAACATAGAGCTTGTAATAGAGAAAAAAAAGCTGTGAAGGTTGGATTCATGGAAATCAATCAAGAAAGATGAATTTGTACGTGGGCACAAGAGAAAAAAAAAAGTGAAAAAAATTAATATGGTTGTAGAAAATGCCTCCTAGCACAAGCCATTATATTTCTACCCATACCATCCAAATTCTGACCCGCCCAGACCCATATATGACATGATCCAACCCGCTACCAGCTTGCTACCTGACAGGCTACCGGATTGAATTGGGGTTCCCTATTTTGAGCCCAAACCCGAAAAAACTCGACCAAAAATCCGATTGCCAGCTCTATAGTAGACCAGACGGAACTAGAAGGACCAGGGATCAGAAACCAGAGACTGGATAAACAATTATTTTTCCTCTCAGGAGGCTGTTGATAGTTGCACTCAAATGGCAATCACAATAGAATTTATAGAGATAATGATATAAGCAAACTCAATTTAAAGAAGAGATCTCAACATATATATATAATGATATAAGCAAAGTTAATTTAAAGAAAAGATCTCAACATATGCACCAAGCTGGAGCTTTGGTTTTACGCATGTATTTGTATTGTATGTTCAAAGTAGGGAATAAGTATGTCCAAACAATAAACCAACTGTATATACACATCTTCAACACACTCTACATGATTTCAAAACATTCTCACCCTTTCCTTTCTTTTTTTTCACCTCTAGTAGCCATTTCTTGCAATCAATGGAAGGAATGGAAAAGAGAATAATGTTGGAAGAAACAATACATACAAAGAAGCTATGTGTACACAATTTCCTTTTTACAAGTTCAATGGAGAGATTAGGGCCTAACTGTCACCTACAAAGATGCCACCTATTTTACCGTCTCCTAACTTGAACTTCTCATGAGGAATGCTACTATACATCCCAACAGAGCACCTGCAACAACCTGCACCAAAATATTGACGGAACAAAAGTTTCATCTGTTTGCATAATAACATAGACTCTTTAGGAAAAGCAGAATTCAGGTACTATTATTTGTGAGCATTTGTTCTCATATTCTGATCAGTTACACAGTCATCATTCAGTAGAACCAAAATGACTAAAGCATTATCAATCATTTGACAATTTGATATCCATTCCCAATCCACCTATTGATACCAAATCCATGATTATGGGTAAACACGGATTAATTGACTAATAGAAAGATGAATGATTATATAAACAAGAGCATTATGTTGCCTGTCACGTGAACACAGCATCAGATGTTGGAAATAACTCTATATGCATGAATATAGACCAAACAGATGCAGCATACCTGAAGCGGAGTATGACCAAGTGAATCCCGAAGGGGTTTTATATTAGAGACGGGATGTTCAGGAGGTAGCTCGCATACAATTTGATTCAATAACTGCAATACAAAAAAATTCTTTATATCAGGGAAAAAAGAACTCGTGGCAAAGAAAGGTGTGAAAATACAAACCAGTGTAGAACTGGCACGTGAACCTATTCCGAAGGCAACAAATAAAGGATTTGGATACATGTTTTGACATTTATGTGCCAGAATTTTGAATTGGAGATGAAAGTCAACCAATAGCAAAGAGGAGAATTTGGCTTAAGAGTTTCTGCAAGTGTCTTTGAAGAAATCATTATATTTTCTATATGAAGTTACAATCACTGCAAAGAGTTGCATATACCCATCCGAACATCCATTTGACACACTTGGGCATTTTTCACGCATGTCGGCTCAAACAGTTCGATGACTTCAGACTAACTACATTTATACTATGGCCCATTATAATATGAGGTGCATAAAACTTCAAGACATAATTACATTAATGGTTATAAATAAAATAATCTACTCAAGCTATTTTTTTAAACAGAGAAATCAGCTAGGATGATAATGACATAGGTTCTAATTTTATTGACCCGCAAAGCAAAAAAAAGTGGGACATGGTCAAAATGCAGACATTATTTACGAAAATAAAATAAGAGCACAGGGTTATAGTAATCAAGATTTGCACTAAGTTATCAGACAACATTAATGAAATGAAAATAACAAATAAAATTGGTGGCAGAAATGCAGAATACATGGTGAACATTGAAATGGGCTAAGTCTAATCAAGTGAGTCATTCTCAAAAGCACAACAAACATCTGAGAAGATCTCACTAATCAAGTTTGGCTTAATTTCCAACAGGTTTGACATTGACTAATGGCCCATGAATGGGTTATGAAAGTACTTAGATGGAAACACAAGATCTTACTTCAGCTTGGCGACCGGCATGAAGTCTAACACCAGATGCATCATACATAACCTGTAAGCAAGTGAAGTTTTTAATCCATGCAATTAATGTGATTTATGGACAAGAAGTTATCGCATGCACCAACATATAGACTAGTAATATTCATGATAAGTACAAATAATGACAACCAAACAGCTCAAGCAAACCAGAAAATCCAAAGTTGTTGAGTTTGGTTTAGCATTGCAGTAAAAAAAATACCAAAAAATATGAAACATGTGGACAAGCAGTACACGTGCCAAGCCACACTCTCACTTAGTTAATACCCCCATTCTCTCTCGTGTAACATAGCAAAGTAAGAACCATGTAATCATGTGCACATTTGATAAAATGTTGTTGCATTTCATACTGCACTCCACATAGGCATGAGCCCAGTATCACACCTATCATGCTACCCAATATTCCAAGCAGCTTCCAATAAAAGGCATTGAACGGGTAAAAAATATTAGGTTCTATCCTCTTGTCTCCTCAACAGAAGAATCTTTCTGTAGTCAGGAAGAATGAGCCTGGAGTCCATGCTGCCCAATGTCAGCTTGTTAGGGAGGTTAGTTTTTGAGTTATATTGAAGCAAAAAAATTGCTTCATCACACTGATATTGTCTTATGCAGTTCTTGTTTATTTTTCATGCATTAAGTTCTTACGAGAGCACCAGTAACATCAACCATGCCAGCAAAAAAGAATGAAGAAAACCTGGTTGACAAGTACATACAATACATGCCAGAACCACGGCAATGGCAAATTCTGAACTTGTAAACCCTTCCTGTAAACTGATGGCAACAGCAAGAGACGTTACGGTTGCTGAATGTGATGAGGGCATTCCACCAGAACTAAGCATTCTTCGAGAATCCCATCTCTTCTCCTCGTACCTGCATATATCGGAAGATCTGTTAGAAGACTATTCAATAATATCTATAAAAAAAAAAGGAGATTTCCTGGAAAATTATATACCAAATAATTGGTAAAGCAATTGATACTCAAAACACAAAGAAAATAGTACACCCTCTTTAATTGTTCTTTAGAGGTCTACATGTATATTACCTGGTCATATACAAATTTAACATGAACTATCTACTACTAAATGCAATGGTCCCCAAAGTACAAAATAGGAAAGTTATGATCACTCAATTTCCGGAAACTAAACAATAACCTTGAGAACAAACAATTTAGCCGAATATAGGAAACTAATTGAGCACAGATTTTGGTATCGGGTATCATGCCTACAATGTCAATTAAATGTTATGCTACAAACTTATTGTCAAAAGGGAGTGAACAACAGGAAACAAGCAAATGGTTCATTTACATTCTCGGTTGTATTCAAATGTGGTATAGTAATTAGTAAGGACAAAGAAGCAGTAAAAAAACAATTGACAAGACCAATGCAAAATTCGACAGTAAAACCATTACAGACAAGGAATGTCAGAGCAAGGTTTTTTTATTTCCTCACTCAACAGTCAACACGTGACATTTTCATAGGAACTTCAAACCCAGGAATGTTACAGGATAAAAAATACAATTTTTCTAATATCAAACAATCTTCAGCTAGTTTTGCTCAAATAATCACACAAAATGACAAAAACCCACTCGAATTTACGAAACGAGCAATGCAAAAAATACAAAACCTGAGTCGAACGAAACTGAAAACATCAAACTTTCGTCGGTAATCAAGCAAAGTGGATGATGAAACAGTATAAGGCATTGCCTCTCTTACCAAGCCGTGACGACCTTGAGGAACTGTGCGAGAGCGCAAGAGAGGAGAGCAGTGAGGAAAGGAAGGTTTGAAGCACTCGTGGAAGGCGGAAACGACGCCGTCCGGACCATTTCGTCCATTGGAAATGGCACACTAGGGTTGGAGCAGCTTGGATTGAGAATGAAGGAGAAGAAAAAGAAGGGTGTTTGGTTACTTGGTTAAAGTTCGTTCCTTTTTGTTGTTGTTGGGGGAATTGGATTCTCTCCTTATGTTATCGGTTTTCTCTGGATTTTGATTTCCAATTCAACTGGGAAATGAATGATTTTATAAAATGGAACCAATTGAGTCAATTTAATTAATAAAAAAAGTAGTTTACACTTTACAAGAGTTAAAACTAGTGCTCCTAAAATGGAACCGTCCGTCGGGTACCCGAAATTCATCCCAATTTTGTTCGGTTTAGATGTGAATTTATCAACACGGCAAATTGCATATTACCCTTATGAGGTATTGACTTATTGGAAAGATATCATCACCAGTACAAATTATTGCACATAACTTACCAATAATTGCAATTCCGTTAATTTGGATGGAAATGTGACGAAATACATCATGTGTTGTGCATATGTTGTGTAATTTTTTTAATGACCAAATTATTCTTATCTCTTTCTTCTTCCATTGATTGAAGATTCCAACGACCATATAAATTTTTCGGTTGCTAGAATCTGCATTTTGTTGCCGGTATCTATGAACTTGAACCAAAATTTCAAAATCATACCAAATCAGGCCTAACTAAATCCAAATCAAACCAAAATGAAGATAAAAACATACCAAAAATCATATGAAATTGAAGCAAATCAAACCCAAAAATTAAACCTAACTAAAATGGTTTGGTGTCGTGATTCATGGCAGATCTGAAGCTGTAACTACCAATCTCGCCGGAGCTGGAGATGGCGTCGTTAGCCCAGATCGTCGAAGGTCGTCAGAGAAGACGGTGCTCGTGCTCAATGTCCTCGTGTCGCCGATGATGGCAGAGCTGGAGCTGGTGATAAATGACAACAGATCTGGACTGAGCCGGCGTGCCCTAGGCTCGAAGGCCAGATCTGGACGGAGTCGTGTTCTTCACCGTCGATCTCGCCATCGAAGGAGTTCGAAGGTAGGTGAGCGGAGAAGACCGTGCTCGTGCTTGTCGAAGAAGACCATGCTCGTGCTCGTCGTCCTCGTGCTCACCGGCGATGAAGGTCTTGCTCGTGCTTAGTCTCCAGTCACCGTCGTTGATGGAGGTCGCCGTGCTGGTCGTCGAGATGGAGAAGCCGTGTTACTGCCTTCGATGGAGGTCGCCGATGTCCATCGATGAAGGCGACGAACGAGCTCCAACTCTTGATTTTTTTATTATTTTTTTATTTTTCATTCAAAGCTTGAGGACCTGTTTGGCTGGACTTGTTTGGCTAGACTAAGGGGTAAAATGGTTTTTTCCGATGCACACTAACAGTTAATTGGATGGAAAACAGTGCTTGAAAAATTTGGTGGGTTGTGTGCAATAGTTTGCACTGGTGGTGACATTTTTGTAATAAGTCAAATACTTTTTTTTTTTCAATACTTCATAAGGGTGATATGCAATTTGCCCTAGTAAAACACATATCAGGTTAGATAAAGTGTAAATTTTGTTGGTCGAGTAAGGGTCGGGATGCCCGCAAAAAAACAATGTAATCTAGGCCTAAAACCCGAAACCAACCATTAGCCCGATGACCACGTAAAGTCGGATCAGGGTTCATCAACCAAAACTTAACCTATTCGACCCGACCAAATTTTTTGTCACCTCTAGATCAAACAATGTAAAATCCAAAGTAGAACCTGAACACAAAAATGTAAAAGCAAAACCATTCAACCCATGCTGAGACTAGTAGGAAAACAAACCTGATTGGTTGATGAGTGAGATAGGGAAGGAGGCAGTGGTGGTGGCCTATCGCGCCCACCTGAGTGGTCCCTCTCTGGCGAGCCATTGTTGTCTACCTCCATCTCTTTCTCATTTATTGTCTTCTTCGCACTGTATCAATCTGCTCCACTCAACCCTAACTCTCCTCTCCAAGCCACAACCATAGCCACATCTCTACATTTATCTACATAAAATCACACTCATCTTATCTATATAACAATCGCATCCATTCCCTTTACCACACCCACTTCCACTTTTCAAATTCTTCTTCCAGTTCAAGCCCTCTTTTTGCTGCACACCACGTGTTCGATCTTTTGCCTGTCCCGACCTTTTCTGTTCTGTCCTCAATTAGGAGCGAGAAGGAGAGTTGGGTTTGGTTAGTTGAGCGAGAGGCTTTTTCGGGTACATCCCGGTTCGACAAGTTGTAGTCATCACGGCTGTACACGGAGTTTTCCGGCCATTAATTCATGTCCTGTGAGTTCGACGCAAGCAACCCTTCGCCGCACGGAGGGCGTGGTGCTTCGCCGTCCGAAGGCGGTAGTCCTTCCGACTTGCTCTTCCTTGCAGGCGGTGGTGCTTCAGCTGCTTCTTGCTAGTTTTTGGTGTACATTGCAAGTCTAGATTTCTAAGCTTTTAGTTTTACTAGAATTTAGAACAATTTATTTAGATCCCGATTCAAGCGAGTCTCAATTTGTTGCGAGTTTCTGAAGAAAGCCAAGATGTTGAGTATCAAGAGGGTTCCCACTGTTGTTTCCAATTATCAGCAGAAGGCCGAAGATGGTACTCCCAGTTGTGGCCGGAATTGCCTCCGGAAGTGTTGCCTTACAGGTACTTGTTGATATGCCCCTATGGAATTTAGGTGCTCTGTGCTCAATTGATCGGTTTTGAGCTCTTTAATTAATTGGGTTTTTGTCTGATTTGGATTTCAATAGGTGCAAAACTCCCTTTGTATGCTTTCAAGAAGGTGAACGAGATTGCTGGTAAGAAAGAGATGGAGCTTGATGAGGAGGGCGAGGAAGCTCCTGTAGCCTTCTTGGACCAGCTCATTCTTGGGGAGGTAACTAAGACAATAGATCTTTTTTTTTTGTGCTGTTGTTTTGTTTCCCTTGAAAAATTCCATTCTTGAGTTTTAATTTATTTACTTCTTTATGGCAGTGGGAGGAACGATCAGAGAGAGGGCTCTTTCGCTATGATGTCACTACCTGTGAAACCAAGGTTCGTGATTACTTCTTATTTATGTGTACTTAGATATAATATAGTACAGAGCAATGCTTGCACACTTGGGTTAATGGGGTTGATCTTAATTTTTCCATAATCTATGTGTGTAGGTCATTCCGGGGGAGCACGGGTTTGTTGCCCAGCTGAATGAGGGCCGCCACCTTAAGAAGAGGCCTACTGAGTTCCAAGTCGACAAGGTCCTGCAGCCCTTCGATGGTGACAAATTCAACTTCACTAAAATCGGGCAAGAAGAGGTGCTCTTCCAGTTTGAGGCTAGCGAGGATGGAGAAGTTCAGTTCCACCCAAGTGCCCCCGTTGATGTTGAGAATTCTCCAAGTGTTGTTGCCATCAATGTATGTTCTATAGTTCTTATTAGTGTTCATGAAGTAAGTTCAACTTTAGTTGTTTGGCTTTGGAACTGAATCACTTCTGCTGTGGAAACTTAACAGGTTAGCCCTATTGAATATGGGCATGTTCTTTTGATCCCTCGAGTTCTGGAGTGCTTGCCACAGAGGATTGACCATGAAAGCCTCCTGCTTGCAATTCACATGGCTGTTGAAGTTGGGAATCCATACTTCCGGTTAGGTTACAATAGCTTGGGTGCTTTTGCCACCATCAACCACCTTCATTTCCAGGTATATATTTGACTCCTCATTCATTCTTCTATGACTTTGGGGGAAAAAAGTTATTGTGATCACTGGTAATGTAAAGGAAAGTCATTAACTTGTGTCTGTGGCAACAGGCTTACTACTTGGCTGTACCCTTCCCAATTGAGAAGGCTCCCGTCAAGAAAACTGTGACATTGGATGTTGGAGTGAATATCTCTGAGCTATTAAAGTATCCAGTAAGAGGTCTGGTGTTTGAGGGGGGGAATACCCTGCAAGACTTATCTGGTGTTGTGTCCGACGCATGCATTTGCCTTCAAGAGAACAACATACCTTACAATGTTCTCATTGCTGATTGTGGAAAACGAGTCTTCCTCTTGCCACAGGTAATATTGTTTTTGGATAGTGTTGGTTTATTGTTATTTGTGCTTATACGTTATAATCTGTTCAACGTCATTATATTAGTTGTTAGATTGCTTACGTAATTTGGATACTTTGGCCCAAGCAGTGCTATACAGAGAAACAAGCTCTTGGGGAAGTGAGTGCCAAGCTTCTAGACACTCAAGTAAACCCAGCTGTGTGGGAAATTAGTGGGCATATGGTGTTGAAGAGGAAGAAGGACTACGAAGAGGCATCAGAAGAAAATGCTTGGAGGCTCCTTGCAGAGGTATCTCTCTCTGAGGAGAGTTTTCAGGAAGTGAACGAACTCATATTCGAAGCCTTGACTGGTGGTGCTGGAGGTGCTCCAAAGGAAGACCCGGATGTCAAAGTTCAATCTTGTGATGAATTTGATGATGTTAACCCAAGTGCCCGCGCCATGGTTACATGGACTCAGGAATGCCTTGTTCTGCAGTGAGAATGAGGTTTCCAAGAGCCGGAGAGTGGTGGTGGTTTGTTTCTGAGTGGAGTATCGCAGTTTACATATGACATTGTGTCTAAGCAAACTTAGTTTGCATTACTGTCTATATGTTATTATTTTCTGCATGGGATATTTGTAAAAACTGCGTAGCATTTGCTTTAATGATTCAATGAAATGTATGTCTCATTAAGACTTGGAGAGTAGTAATATGGTTGCATTGCAGTTTTTTCACATACGAGAAATATGACTTGACCAAGAAGATGAAAACCGAGTCAAAGCATGACTCACATTTAGAGCTATTAACATACGAGAAATTAACTTCATTAAAAAGCAGCGACAAACCTTGACCTTCAACTTTAAACTCAATCTACTAAGCTATATATGAAACATTCAAATTCATTCTTAAACTCTTTCACTTTTAGTTTTTGAAAATTTAACTCTTTTATTTGTTTTTTTAATCGGAAATAACAGAAATATTATTATCTCCAGCAGGTAAAGACACGATGGTGGTGAAAATACATTATTCATAGAAACAACGGAAAACAAACCTACACTAAAACGACTAAGAAAAAAACTAAAAACGATTAAACAATATCCCCAGAAACCCATTATGCCCAGATAACCTGAGAAAAGGAAAACTCATCAGCAGAGTTAAGGCCTCGAACTACATCTAGCCCTAACCGGACCTTTGAGCACCCGGACCATTCAACTTGGGGCGACGTCGTGCAATGACCCAGGCCCCACGACGCCTACCTCCCAAGTCACATACTCTC
>JAYMTA010003316.1:0-14507 GCA_036897625.1 Pelargonium cotyledonis | reverse complement strand
CCCCACCGCGCTTCCATAGCAACGCCAATCCCCCCCTCCGACCTTCACAGTCCACCGCAAAACACCTATCAAGGCCTCTCGGACCCAACATGCCCTCAAACTCTAGTCGAAATTGATGAGTCTCACTGAGAAAGACCACCGACGGGCACCTAGTCCTGATCAGATCACGGAATACCCTCGTCATCCTTCCGTTTCCCGCGCCCCTGCAGTTCTAACAAAGAACCACCATCCCAGCAACCTCTGACGACCTCTGCGCTTACACCGGCAGTTGTTTCCGACCAAAACAGCTAAAAACTGACGCTGAAATTGAACCCTAGCCGCCGACTAAGAACGGAACGCGCGAAAATCGCAGAAGACCACTTTTTTAGCAGGAATTGATTTTCTTACAAAGTTATGAATTTATTTATTTATTTATTTTTCAATGAAATGTTGTTGAAAGTATATATAAAGTGAAAACTTTGGTAAAAAAAATGAAAACTTGGGTAAGATGATCATTTTCACATCTAATTAACAACGTTTGCCAAATTTCGTTAACTTTAATCAATTACAACATTCATAATAACATAAAAAAATTAGATGTTGTAAATCAAAATTAAATATATAGCCGCTCTATACTTTAATATACATTCAAATATGTTATTAAAAAAATGTATTTTTGTTCTTTAAAACTAAATCCTAAACACGAGTAGCTGTCTCCTATTAACCCATAATCTTACTTGATATTGTTTGAAGGAAAGCTTAAGACCTCAAAGGGAACCCATAATCTCACTCGATACTTTATACAAGGAAATTCGAACTTAAAACCCTAAAAAGAATCTGAAACACTAAACCGTTGTTCTTATTTAACAAGTTCAGTTATGTATAAATTATCAATAATATATTTTTATTTTAAAATTAAATATTAATAATACCTCCAAGTCAACAACACTTGACAAGACATGTTTAAGAATATGACAGTATGGACTAAAATGTGACGTTTGAAGAATATTCTAAACTAATACGGAACACTTAAATTCACTTTGCATAGTGATTTGAAACGTTCAATAATTTAGAGACTAAAATGAAACTTTACTAATAATACATGGGCCAAAATTAACCTTATTTATAGATATAATTTGAAACATACTACAGAGTGACCGATGATCATCTTCTCGGTTTCATTCTCCTCACAGATCGCTAATATCCAAATACGAATTCAACGGTCAAAACCGAGCTCCATAACAGAGCATCTGTTCTCTTCGTAGGTTTTTATACACACTCACGCCATGCACGTCTCTCCCCTCTCCCCTTTCCCTCCAATTTCGCCATGTCTCTCTCCCCGCCATTTCTTCTTCAGAAAAATCACCCGTATCCGTACATCACACCAAACCCTAGCTCCAGGTCCCTCCATTCTCCAATTTCCATCAGCTTCGAAACTAGACCCATCTCCGAGCACGATCTCAATCTTCACGAATGATTCATAGATCCTGACTCATTTCAGGTTTCCCGACGGCGATCGACATGAGCAAGGAGAAGAGAATCAACACGACTCGCGTGTCTTCAGTTTTATTCGTTCAACTTGTTATCGTGTTGATTTTATCTCCGCAGCGTGCTTCTGCTCAGAATATGAATGATGCTGGCCAGATCGATAAAGACAAATATAATGCTATGAAGAAAAATCCGACAGCGAAGGCCATGGTTGCCAATATCATATCCAAAAGCTTCGCTAATCTCTCTCAGACATTTGGCGACGACATCAAGAAGCATCTCGGTTTCTGCATACTGGACCTGTTAGTTACTCAGTATTTCAATTGCTATATATTTTGCTTGTTAATTTCAATAAGTATGCATAATTTGATCAAGTTCGATTCAGGAATTGAAATTGCTTCCTGAATTTCTGGCAGAGAAAAAGACTGGAGTGATGCATTCAATTTTTCAACCGATACAAAATTCATTGAGGACTGCATTGACCAAACACAAGGTATTATTGCTTTCCTTTACGTCGTCGTGTTGCATTAGCATAAAGGAGAGCCTGAGTGTCTTCGGGTATTTGATTGGGATTAACTGATATTATTTATTAACTGTAGATTGGATCTATGAAGCCTATTCTTTGTGCAATTATTTTGTGTTTATCTTTGTACACCAATAGTTTTCTATAGCAAATAGTTTTTTTATTGTAACATACAAAATACTATCATGTAATGGTGAAATAATGTATCGCAGCGAAGTGAGTTGAAACAAGCAAATTTATCTAAACTTTTTATTAAGAAATGTTTTTAATCCAGGCTGGAATGTTTAATGTTTTGTTATTTGCAAAAGAAGCAATAAAGTCAATATCAGCAACTATTTTACTAACAAGTAATTAAAGCACTTCCTAGTACGTTTATTTTCATTTTCAGTATCATTTTATTTTACTATACATAACAATTGAGTTTATCCCAGTCTTAATCGTTTAGTCTTGCTGATGATGTTAATGCTGTATTGATAGGAGACTTAGGGCAGCGCTTGTGCACAGCAGCAGACATAAAGTTCTACTTCACCAGTTTATTTGAAACATCACAGCCTAACAAAAACTGTAATTTATCCTCATGGGTTGATGGATGTGAAGCAGGATGGGCTTGTAAGGCTACTGGTGATAAAAAAGTTGACCTAAGAGACTCAAAGGACATGCCTCTTAGAACTGATGTATGTGCACCTTGTTGTGCGGGTTTCTTCTGCCCTCATGGTCTTACTTGCATGATGCGTAAGTCCATTAAAATTTATCAAATTATTACTCAGTAGAACTTTCCATTTAGTTCACAACAGTGTCATGACCATCCGTATGTAGCTTCTTTACAGCTCTATCAACCCTGTAATTTCATTTATAGAGCAGTCAGCAGTTATTTCCCTTTCCATTTATTCTTTATTTATAAGTTAAAGTTACAGTGGAGATCTTATATATTTGAGTTATGGCTTTGAGCTATTTACACAATTTGAAAAATGCTATATGTTGTCCATTTTAGATTTTCAAATAGAAGTACATGGCATGGTCTTTATCTGCAAGATAGAGGCCATGCTATACTTTGGCAACATTTTCTACGAAAACCTGCTCAGAGCTTGCACATCAATTTGTCTTCTTAAAGTTTTTGTAGTGTGGACTGTATGCTTGTTTCAGATGGTCTATTGTACTACATTTGTTATTGGAACGCAAGATTCATGATTTTATGTTCTCGAAGCAGTTAAAGTTCCTAATGTTGTTTGTTGCTTGCTATTTCTTATATATTTTGAAGCTTGCCCACTGGGTGCCTACTGCCCGAGTTCAACACTCAATAAAGAGAAAGGTGTATGTGACCCGTAAGTTAATTTTCTGGTTTAATTTTCTTCCTTGTCAAGGAAATATTTCTTCTGGTTCTGCATAAATTAGTATTTATGTTAGTAATGTTCTACAGATATCGTTACCAACTATCTCCTGACATAGATAATCGTTCTTGTGGAGCGGCAGATGTTTGGGCTGATATCACTAGTAGCAAGGAGATGTTCTGTTCTGCAGGTTCATATTGTCGAAGTACTATCGAAGAGAAACCTTGCCAAAAAGGGTATTGATTATTACCCAATAACTTCGTATGTCTTTCATTGCTGCACTTTTTTTTACATTTACTATTAACAGAAAAAAAAAGGTTTCCTGCTATTTGCTGCTTCCTTGTTGCTGATGCCGCTGTTTTTGTATTTGATTTCAGATTTTACTGCAGAACAGGTTCTACAGCACCACAAAGTATGTCTCTTTCTTTTAATTTTTTTTTCCTTTTTTTTTTCACTTGTATGTTGCTGATTTAATAATTAGCTGTCCTATTTGTTTACATTACTAAAAAGAATTTGGAAAAACTGGTCAGGGAAAAGCTGTTTGACGAAGACCTAGAGATGTGGGTTTTGTTCTGGCATAGATACTGGATATATGACTGAATATTTGAAAATTTGGTGACATGACTGCCAGTGTCTTAATCAGAGCTAAATATCTATGTTTGTCAGTTAGAGAATCCAGCAAGGCAATACTGTTGTTATAGAAGTGTCGTTTACTCATTGGTAGAAAAAGTTGATAGTCAGTTATATCATTCAATTGTCAAAACAGGAAAATTTGGGGGATAATAATGTTCTAATTACATATATTGAACCAATATGTCGCTCCTTTTGTTCTGTATAAAGTTCTTAAAAAGATATTGGCTAAGTTCCTGTAAAATTCATGTCAACTAGTATGTGTTGAGCAAAGATAATCGAGCAAGTTATCTGATTATGAGGAATATGAACTCACTACAACATTAAGCACATGCTACAAATATGGCATTGATGCTATTGAAAGTTCCAGCTGAACTTTAATCTAAACATAAGCTTATGGGTATACATTGTTTGAACAAGATAGCTATATTTCACAAGTCAAGCGAACAATTACCATGTTTCCTCAATTTCAACATTTTAAGAATGTTTTGCCCAACATGGTTCTTGTCAGAAGCCAGCTAATATAGTTAATCTGTAATTATGGTGTTGTGTGGTGGAGAAATGAGAGGTTTGGATAATTTCAGCTCAAGTGACATTATATGAGGTGTGAGATAATTGTGTTGTTTTATATGGTGCTATTTGTAGTACATGTGCTCCTCAGAAGTTAAATTTCCTAGTTAATTTGTTATACAGTTTTTCAGAAAGGTCCATAGGTGAGAGGCATGGCGAGTGGGTAGGAGGCCTTGCAGACTGTCAGATAGGGCAAAGCAAGGCATTATAATGCTCTATAACCATATTAACTCCTGACAAGTAATCAGTTGAATCATAAAATTATGGGTGGGGTGCTATTGCGGCATTGATGGTAGAATATATGTCTGAGATATGAGATGCATTTTTCTATATGACTTATCTTATCTCCAATTCTTGTTTCCTGGTTTTCTTGGAGTCACTCTTGTTATATTTCTTGAGTATATCTGTTAACTATGCATCTAGGATTCAGAGAGCATGAACCTTTATGGATGTACTTGCAGAGTGCTTCAGTCTTGCAAAGTGTGAAGAGAAATCAGAAAATCAAAATATTCAAGCTTATGGCGCGATGATTATTGTGAGTACACTTTAACTTTTTTATCATCTAAATGATAGTCTGTATAGTAAATTAATATAGTTAAGTTCATTCATGCTTTCTTTAAGGTTTCTGCTTAGAGTCTTGGAGTTACTGCATTGAAGCTTTATTTTGATGCCACAGGCACATTAGAGTTGTTTAATAGAACACACACACATTTGAATACATTTTTGCTTCAGCTTGCTCCCTGGACCAATTTATTATCTGGGTAGAATGGAGTACTTGTACTGTTACAGCCCTTCAATAGTTAACTAGCTGGATAGATGTGAGATGAATCCATACCAATGAGTTTTACCTGCATTTTGTGGAACTGTCAGACATTAATCTGTAGATCATATCTGGCTGTCGAGGCCATGACTTCAGAACTGACCATTTGGCTTCCAATGTAGGTAGCTCTGTGTTTTGTGGTAATTATCATTTATAACTGCTCTGACCAAGTTATCTCTACTCGAGAGAAAAGACAAGCAATATCCAGGGAAAGGGCAGTTCAAAGTGTACGAGAAACACAAGAAAAGGAAAAATGGAAATCTGCAAAAGACATTGCAATTGGACTGCACACACAGTTATCACGGACCTTTACTCGCAAAAAATCTGTTAAGCAAGCAGAGCAGTCAAGAGCTCCTGGTCAAGGTAAGCCTGGAACGGATATGCTATCGGCTACATCTGAGCTACCATCTGCCGCTGCATCTAAAGGAAAGAAAAAGGACAAAGGCAACCTCACAAAAATGATAAATGAGATTGATGATGACCCTGATAGTCAAGAAGGTTTCAGTTTGGAGATTGGAGATAAAAATACGAAAAAGGGTGCACCAGATAGTAAGGGATTGAAGACTCATAGTCAGATGTTCAGGTATGCTTATGGTCAAATCGAGAAGGAAAAGGCTATGCAGGAGCAGAATAAGAACTTGACCTTCTCTGGGGTGATTTCAATGTCTAGTGATATTGAAATCAGGAAGAGACCTATGATTGAGGTTTATTTTAAAGATTTAACCCTCACCTTGAAAGGAAAGAATAAACAAATAATGAGGTGTGTAACTGGGAAGTTATCACCTGGCCGAGTCTCTGCAGTCATGGGCCCATCAGGGGCTGGCAAAACAACTTTTCTTTCTGCTTTGACCGGAAAAACATCTGGATGTAACGTGTCTGGGTTGATTCTCATAAATGGCAAAGCTGAATCAATCCATTCATTCAAGAAAATAATTGGTTTTGTGCCACAAGATGATATTGTTCATGGGAACTTGACTGTTGAGGAGAACCTCTGGTTCAGTGCAAGATGCAGGTATACATTTAACTCATCACAGACTCTTTGAGTATTTTTCTCTTTTAAGTGCTGTCTGTCCTTCGGTCATGGATGCCAGATGGGTCTTTGTATTTTATTATTACCAATCAGTATGGTTGCATTTTGGTTGGTGTATTGTACCTCTGTTTTCTCTATTGCTGCTGCCAAGTTTGTCTACTACTCTACTGCAACCGGGTACATTTTGTAGGCTTGCATTATTAATATGCCACAAGTGATACCACTAAAAGCTTCTGCACATTTTACATGTGATCATTATAGTACTTGAAGCTTCTTTCATGCAAAAGACATTTGGCAGCACGGAAGTTAATCTCTAGGGTCATACATGCTTCTAGAGTTAGTCTGAACGCACTCAGCATTTATCTCTTTGTTGTGGCTATGTTATCTTTCTTTACTAACTATTCCTGTTCCAATCTCTCTCTCTCACTCTCACTCTCACTCACTAAGTTATCTATTATTACAGACTTCCTGCTGACCTTCCAAAACCAGAAAAAGTTCTTGTTGTCGAACGAGCCATCGAGTGCTTGGGGCTCCAACTAGTGCGGGATTCTCTAGTTGGGACAGTGGAGAAGCGAGGAATCTCAGGAGGTCAAAGAAAACGAGTAAATGTAGGGCTGGAAATGGTCATGGAACCTTCACTTTTAATATTAGATGAACCCACTTCTGGGTTGGACAGTTCATCTTCCCAGTTACTTCTTAGAGCTCTTCGGCGGGAAGCTCTTGAAGGGGTGAACGTTTGCATGGTTATTCACCAGCCAAGGTAAGCTTACTTTCAAGAATTATAGATTTTCTTTTGCTTCTGCCCTTTTCTTTAATAAAATGGGTTAGATTGTTGTGCCTCCATATCCTTGTGACCCAACTAATCTTGCAGTTTAACTGTAGGTCTAAGAACCATCTACTATAGAATTGTAAGTGTTAATTTTAAAATTGGGTTTCACATAATTGTTTGGGTCAACCTTAGTAGGGCTTGACTTCCACCATTATATGTAACTCATTCATTTTTTTTATTTATCAACGTTGGACTTTATCACCCACTTCAACACTCACCTCACGTGCTAGCTCACAATTTTCCTTTACTAACGGTGGCCTCGACATGTGCACAATTGTGAGCCTTTTAAATAGGCACTCCCTAAGTATTTTTCTCCCAACATTTTTCTTCCACACGTGTACCGCTGCAAGTATATATGTCCTACAAGTGAACCAAAGATCACATGGGGAGACAACATGAACGGGCCAAGGCTAGGATCGAAACCTGCTTTGACTCCATGTTAATTTTAAAATTAGGCTATTGCTTGAGCTTCCACTAATAAAATGTTAACTTTATTCGTAGGGTTTGACTTCTACCATTATATGTAGATCATTCACTTTATATTTATTCAATATGAGACTTTTCACCTACATCAACATTAAGAAATCTCAAGATGTCCACTTTTTTTATTCCTTGTAGGGTTATAGCGAATTCCAGCATGCCTCTCTATCCCAAAATAAATGTCCTATTTGACTTTTTTTGCAAATATTAAGGGTAGCTTTGGTACTTAATTTTGCATATGTGCCCTTAATGTAAGTAAAACCATATTTTTTTTGGATTTCTTGTCCTTGTACCTGTTTATTGCTTCTCCCTACATAGTTCTAATTGTTTGGAACTTGCCAAATTAGTAGTAATAAATAGAACATAATCTAAATCCCTTGTAATGGACTTGGAGGCTTTAGTTGAATAGAAGATGGGCTGCAATGTCATATTTGTAGTATGGGTTGGAAAACAACAATACTTTGCAACAGTGTAGGAAAACTGAGTGTGCAATATATTATTAATTTTCCAACGGTTATATATTTCCATGTGTGTGTGTAATGATGGCAATATGTATTTGCTTTCTTAAATGGCTGAAACTGTTGGGTTCCTTTATTTTTGTTTCCTACAGTTACTCCTTGTTCAGGATGTTTGATGATTTAATTCTTCTAGCTAAAGGAGGTCTTACAGTATATCATGGACCAGTTAAGAAAGTTGAAGAGTACTTCTCCGGAATTGGTATCCCAGTCCCTGACCGAGTTAATCCTCCGGACCACTACATTGATATCCTGGAGGGCATTGTAAAACTGAATGCAAGCTCCGGTGTTACTGTTAAACAACTACCAGTTAGATGGATGCTTCATAACGGGTATCCAGTTCCAATGGATATGCTAGATAAGGTTGATGGAATGGCAGCATCAAGTGCTGGAAATTCTACACATGGAGCAAATTCTCTTGATGGTGGATCTGAAGGACAGTCTTTTGCTGGAGAGTTATGGGAAGATGTGAAGTGTAACGTTGAGATGAAGAAGGACACTATACAACAGAATTTCATATCATCACAGGACTTGTCAAACCGGAAAACTCCAAATGCATTTGTGCAATACAAACACTACCTTGGGAGGTAAATACTAAATACTTGATCCTCTTTTCTTGATCATGATGTAAAAACATCTTATCTTATTGATAAGCTACACATATTCTCATCAATAATATGAAGTTATTAAGAGCTAACTACGCGATCATGCATTGTTTTTCTGTCTACAAAAAGAGACACCCTGCTACCATGCAAGTTTGTGTTCTCTTTCATGATAGAAAACCCAATTTATAATATGTAAATGGCTTTTTGGCAGGGTCAGTAAGCAGCGACTACGAGAAGCTAGGATACAAGCTGTAGATTATCTGATTTTGTGTCTTGCAGGAGTTTGCTTAGGAACAGTTGCTAAAGTGAGCGACGAATCATTTGGAGTGCTTGGTTACACATACACAATCATAGCAGTTTGTAAGTTAAATCTTTCAAGTCCTAGGACCATGCAGAGTTCCTCTTCTATATGCTTCATTCAGTCTGTAACAAGTCAGGATTCAATTCTAATCCATTATTTGTTTGTTAAATCAAATTTCAGCTCTGCTGTGCAAGATTGCAGCTTTGAGATCATTTTCTCTGGATAAGTTAGAGTACATGAGGGAGAGTTCTTCTGGCATGAGCAGCTTGGCTTACTTTCTTTCGAAGGATACAGTTGACCATTTCAATACACTCATCAAGCCTTGGGTTTATCTCTCAATGTTTTATTACTTCAACAATCCTAGATCATCTGTAGTAGATAACTACATTGTTTTGGTCTGCCTTTTGTACTGCGTAACCGGAATCGCATATGTATTCGCCATCTGCTGCGAGCCTGGTTCAGCCCAGCTGGTGAGAAGTTGTACAGTTTGCCTGGATAACTTGAGTTTCATCAGCAGATGTCTGTGTGTTCTGTTTTTTTCCCATTAGTTATGTGCAGCTTTTCTGTTATCCAGTGGAGTGTGCTTCTTCCTGTTGTTTTGACTCTCGTCGCAACCCAAGATGGCGATAGCGAAACTGTGAAGAACATAGCTAAATTTTGCTATTCTAAATGGGCACTGGAGGCTTTTGTGATATCCAATGCTAAAAGGTTACCGTTATTACTGTACTTTTCCTTATGTAGTAATATTATTGGACATCTCCCTGTAATTTGATTTTGTTCAACCTTCTATTTTCTCATGTATTTTCAGATATTCTGGAGTGTGGCTGATAACTAGGTGTGGTTCTCTATACAAAAATGGGTATGATCTCAATCACTGGTTTCGTTGTTTAATGCTCCTTTTAGTCACCGGCTTAATTACTCGTGGCTTTGCATTCTTTTACATGGTAACTTTCAAAAAGAAGTAAGTTCTGTGTCATCTTTATTTACTTTTCTGTATATAAGTTGGGAATTCAGTCATGAGACCATAGATGTGTAGAAGATAGTTAAAGGTCAGGATATCTCAGAAACCATTATGTACCATGTATAAGTGAGAATGTGATCCATTCCATGCACTTGTGCATCTGTATGAATAAGGCAATTTATACAACTTGGGTAGCTTTTCCTACAAGAGATTGTTCCATTTTTCAGCTTTGTGCTTCTGCTATATCTGTTACTGTGATTGATTTCTATTGAGTGTTAGCTTTTACCGTACGTGTATATTGTTAAGAACTTGCTTTTTATCAATTCAATTTATTCTCACTGAAAAGCTAAAATATAAGGGAAGAAACATATCAATGCCAACCGGCAGCTACAAATACGGTGATGCTTTCCAGATAATTTAATGTACTGAAACTAAGAGAACTGAAATGTTCTTGGTGCAGACAGATAGCTAGAGCTACATCTTTGATCCTCCAAACTAATTGTTTCAGTTGACATGAAGTTGAAAATTCATCCTCATGCTTCTGGATCAATAAACTCAATCATCTATGCATGAATGCGGCTCTATCATGAAATTGGTGAAAATATCACTGAAACACACAATAAGCTAAATATTTGAAAATGGTATTTTTGTTTCAATTAAGCCCCCTTAGTATTTATTTTTTGCCAAATTGGTATCCAGTTGATTTTGTTCCAATTTAGTCCCTTAGTTGTTATTATGTGTCATATTGACCCCCAATTACGCTCTTAATATGGTGATCATTTGGAAAAAAATGGATTCTAAGGGGGCGAATTGTAACAAAAATCAAATTGAGACTAATTTGGCTCAAAAAAGATATTAAGGGAACCATTTTAAAATATTATTGTACAGATTAGGATCCTGCAATATCCTCAAGCAGGGTGGGGAAATTTGTAAAATAAATGTAGCCATGTTTATAACAGAGCTTTGATTCTTCATTCAGACAAGGATCGAAAAGATGTTCTCATTTCGAGAGAGCAGTCCAAATGTGAAATGGCAATTCAATGTAAATGTATATTTTAGGGGGAAGCAAATATGTAGTGGGTTTGACAATATTGGTTGGAGCAGACCTGTATACGTTTTTGCAGGATGAGGTGCAGCTATGGAGCTTGGTTACAGGTAGGAACAAGGCCACCACAGCCATGGGATCTTGGTTGCAGACAAAGAGACTGTAGAGTATTGAGGCCAATATCTCCTTCTCATCAGTCTCCCCGATACACGCTTATATATAATCTTCCTTGGTTGTGTCAAGCCACTAATCCCTGTAACTACAATCCAGGTTCGTATCAGGATCTTCTTCTTCTCATCACTTACTCCAACCTTAGACTACAAAAACCAATCCATAATTCCCATTATCTGAATCCTATTTTCTTCTTCTTCACTTCTAATCGCATGCACAGGGAAACCTCCATCTCCGTTCATGCACATAAGCACATTCCGACGATGCTCAGTACTGAAAGAGGAGCTTCATACAGAGAGAGGTATGGCTGACTACTCTTTTTGTTTCCTTCGCTTAAGAAATAGAGTAGATCGGGTACCATATTATATGTCTTAATTATCGTAACTAGATACTATAAAAGTCAAAACATTATTATTATTATTTTAAAATTAGTTTGTTTTAAGCAATGCCAATTCCTTGTGTGATTAAATTTAGCATTGAACATGCTTGCATTTCAAAGCTGTAATATTTTATTTTAGCGGGAATTTTTTTTCCCTTCGAGGAGAGATTCCCAAAGGAGTTGGAAGTTGTCTATAAAAGCAAATTTTGTGCAGCACAGTAGGTAGAGCTGATGATTGGTTTCTGTTCTTGCTAAGAAGTGGTATTATTAAAGAAGAGATGCCGCCTATTATCATTCATTGTTTTGCAATAACATGGAGTACACATAACATATGATGTATCTTGCTACAAGTTACCAATTCATGTTACTCTCAATTTCCCCATAAATTATAATCTAGACTTAAAAGATGTGACTGTGAGGGCTTTATACATTTTTCAATTTATTCGTGGATTGTTAATTAGGAAAAAAAAAATGTATTTATATAAGTGAGATTGTTTTGACGAACTCTTTCCATGTGGTAAGCATCTACCGTTCATAAGATGTCAAGTCAAGAACAATATGTGAAAAAGATGTTGGAGTGTGTAGTTGCTCGGATGATGGCAATTATTGGTATACCCACTACAAATTCCTCCAAAGGTAACCATTTCATTGAATTCTCTTTTTTTTTTCGGTACAATGTTTATTTCTTTAAGGTCATTTATGAGCAGAAATTAGTTAAAATTAAGAACATTTTTCTTTTTAATAATGCAGTTGAAAGTGCTCTCGACTGATTTAGCTGTGGTTGGTACTGATATTGCCCAACTTGAAGGCCAAATTAGCCAACGTGAGACTAGTTCAAAACACAAACAAAAAGTCAAAGCCATCACAACCAAAAAAGAATTATAGAATGGAACTTCAAGCAACTCTTCATGTCATTTTTCGAATACGGAAAACCCAAATCCTACAAACAAAGTTGCAAGTGTGGGATTGAGATTAAGGCGTTGCATTTCAGAAGCTTATAAAGGTGTTTGTAGTCTCAATAACTTCACCCTCAATGAGAAAATGGGGAGCTCGGGAGGGGTTGCTCATCAGAAAGAAAACCATTTCCATGATGAGGCTGTATCTGTAACTAAAGTTCCAAAGATAAGTTGGGATGCTCAATTAACCCCCCTTCACCAAGCAAGACCCGTGAGATTTATCTTCAGAGGTTGGCCTCAGCATCGTGTTCTGATACTGTACTGCATAATTTTAGGTAAGTTCTAATTGATCTGATACTTGTATTGTATAGAGAAAGTCTGTTTCTTATTTACTTTAATCAGAAATACGTAGACAAGGAACATTATTAACTCCAAATACCTAAATGATTTTGTTTCTGCCAATGGAATGTAATGCAGTATCTCCTTTGACATTTCACCAATACCGCTGGAACATCAAGTGCAGTTTGATCAGAAGAGG
The DNA here is from genome assembly GCA_036897625.1 of Pelargonium cotyledonis. NCBI lineage: Eukaryota > Viridiplantae > Streptophyta > Magnoliopsida > Geraniales > Geraniaceae > Pelargonium > Pelargonium cotyledonis. The sequence continues at coordinate 1,419 of JAYMTA010003316.1, read as the reverse complement.
TGAGGCAGAACTAGAAACCCAACAAGTTATCTAAGAGCATTACGCAGTGTTTGATCTTCATATTTGTAAGACTACTTAGAGTATCAGACAGATGGAACTAGAGAAGTAAGGCCCATTTCCAGGTTTATGGACTCTTCAATAAGCTTGAGTAGCTTCAAGGTTGAAATGCAAAGCAAAGTCAAACTCACATAATAGTAGGAATCAAAGAAGCAAAACCTAAATGGCATATTCGATATGGAAGAGTCTATTCCCAGAGATATTGGCCCTTTCAAGCTCAAGTTCTATTCCTTTACTAAGAAAATTAAGGTATCTCAGGAAACTCCATTCCCTTCAGTTGATTCTAGTAGGTTCAAGTCCGTTGAGAGATGTCACTTTGCTTTGCATGACACAAGTTCTTTGCTACATTTGTTTCATGAACTGCAGGGGTGTTAACAGATTATCTGCTGACAGTTGAATGATAGTTCAAATGGTTATTGTCCGGGAAATCGTCTACATATATTGAGTACTCCAGGGATGGAGCATTTTGTTTCAGGAAACCAACCTATCCTAATACGAATAAGGTGAGCACAAGTAAAATATCTCGCATGTTTTTTTCAAATTACTTTGTCGTCTTAATGTGTCTCGCCACTTAGTGAGACAAAGTATGACTGATAAAAAGTTGTAAAATTAAAACACGTGAGTTTCTAGGCATAGCCCGTTACGGCCCAAACTGTTAGGTATATTCATTAGTATTTTTGTCCAAAAATGTCTTCCATGGGAATCTGGGATGATCAAAAGGATGATAAGGAAGCCATTGTTCATGAACTTTATGAACTTGAATCACATCACATTTGGTGTTCCATGTGAGCTTTTGCCTTGACACAAACTCTCAAGTACAATTGGACTTTGATGTCACAAGCCCAGGTAAGGAATGGGCCGGGCCGGGCATAGTTGAAATTATTTTTGGGCAAAGGATTGAGCTCTTTATTCAGAGCTTTGTCTCTTGGGCAACTGTAATATGATATTGATATGTGGATGTGGTGGTGTAAAAAAACAAAAGGTTGATGGTTAAATATGATTAATTGGGCAGGGCAAAGGCCCACGTCTGGTACGACACAAATGTTGTCGTTTCCATAAAAAGGAGATAGGGCTGTACAACAGTGGAGTTCATGCAAATGCAACTTGCTCTGAATCTGAAGCTGTGAGCCGTCCATCAACATTAATTCTGGAATCGGAACCGGGTGGGGGGGTCCCTCTAATTTCCTGCTGTGTGAATGTGATGACAACTATCTTAATTCACTGTCTAATTCATTTCTGCAAATCACATGAACATGTGTTTGGTTATAACAAGAAGGTGGGTCCAACTTCACTTTATTTGGTCTAGTTTCTCATCTACTATATTATTATCAACCAGCACATGAAATGTCAATGCATCTCTCT
>JAYMTA010003315.1:0-14508 GCA_036897625.1 Pelargonium cotyledonis | reverse complement strand
CCCCTCTCTCTCTCTCTCTCTCTCTCTCTCTCTCTCTTATTTAGCTTCAATTTCCGTTCTGTTTACTTTTAAGTTGTTACATGTCCACAATTGCACACACATTAACATCCCCCATAAACTGTTTATTGCTTTCAGTAGAGTAGACCAAACTAGCACTAAGCACACTCTTAAATGCCATCTACAGTTTCCTGTGGATACGATAACTCGGATTTCACTATCCTATATTACGAGGTGGGCCCGGTATATTTGCCGGATTCGCCACCAGGTTTCCTCACATAAAAGGTTCCAACGTTGTTTGAGGATCTATTTGTGGTTCCAATGAATTGGGGGCCCTTCAAAGTGAATGCTCTAAGTTGTTAGGTGGAGGGTTTAATTATTATAATTTCGGTCTTAGACTCCACATATTATCAAGATGAAATACTTCAACAACTAGGACTCCCAGTCCTATATAGAACCAGTAACCCTAACCCATTAGACAATTTTAGAGCAAGCATTGAGTTCTTTTATCATAAAAAGTTGTAGCTTGGAGTAAAGTGTCCAAATCATACCTTGACCAATTAGGACTGCACGTCGTTGCCCTGCAGTTGCTTGGAGCAAGGTGTTCAAATCATATGACGTGTATGGTCCATCAGTCAATCTACCAGGTCTGGTATAATAGAAACATCGCACTGATTTTACGCAATTAAAAATATAGTAATAAAACAACATATGACTGAATTGTTGGAAGTTGAATCTTCTTTCTAGTAGATACGAATTGTGCGTGCGTATTTTATGGGATCAACCTGAACACGAGTAATTTTTTGAACTCAAACACGTTTATTTTGTGTCGTGTCGCGTGTTTCACCCAAATTGCCAGCTTTAGATACTATATCCTCAAAGTGAATTAAGAGAAACATAAATGTCTGAGTGTCTGACACATATACCTGATTATGGTGTATGGAAGGCCAGAGTTGCGAACGTAATCTTCCCCCATCTTCTTATACTTGAGAACACCGAAAAGATTCATAATGCTGTTAACAATATTAAAACGATCATATTACAGCCAGTCGAAAACAAAACAAAGTTTCTGTCTAAAGCTAGATGCTCAATGTTTGATCTATACATGCTCTAGCTGTCAGCTGAGTATTCTATAGCTAGACTGACAGAATATGGTGTGTAAGAAGACACTACATTATTGATGTACTACATTTTTCTATTTTTTTATCTTGCAGAATAGTCTTTCATCAGTTGACCAATGAAAATTTTGTAGCTCTCCAGGGCAACAAAAAAGAGTAGAACTTGTAGTCATCTATGAATGTCGCCTTTCCAGTGAGTCAGTAACAGAATCCATGCAAGTAGTTCACATTTAACAAAACATCAAAACAATCACAATGCAACAGGCCAGTTTTCCAGTATAAATAAATAATAAAAAAATTAAAGAGAGAGAGAGAGAGAGAGCATATGAAAACACTCAACACTCACCTCATGTACATGGGGTGTGTTCGGGCACATGAGATAAGGGATGTGAGTATTATAGTGCTTGTTTGTTTTCTCTACTTGAAAACCTTGCAAAACTTTAAGGAGCTTAAAGGAGGTCTGAAAACTTTAAGGAGCTGTAAGGAGATGCTCCAAAAAGTCAATTATGTTTGGTAAACGTCTGACTGTAAGGAGCTGTAAGGAGGGTGAATTGTAAAAGTTTGGTAAAAGACAACTTTAAGGAGCTATAAAATGTGAAAATTACCAAAATGGACATGGAGGGTATGTAGAAGGGTAATTATAAATTATAATGCATTTACTTTTACTTGAAAGTCATTTTTGTAGATAATTTGACCTGAAAGTCAGTTTTGAAAACAGTCGACTATTTTTACTTATACGGTCGACCGTTAGTGTATTTATTTTACCTGAAAGTCATTTTTGTAGATAATTTGACTTGAAAGTCAGTTTTGAAAATGGTCGACCATTTTTAGTTATACGGTCGACCGTTAGTGTATTTATTTCACCTGAAAGTCAGTTTTGAAAACGGACGACCATTTTTACTTATACGGTCGACCGTTAGTGTATTTATTTTACCTGAATTTTTGTAAGTAATTTGAGGAGAATTTCATTGTTCAGCTCTTTTATGGAGCAAAAAACCTGTTTTAACCAAACAAACTACATCCTACGTGGCATCACTCTCCTTTAAGGTAGTCCTATGTGGCACCTACTTAAAGGAGGCAGTAGAGAAAACAAACAAGCCCTAAGCAGAGAGTGCATGTAAAGCAGTAAAGTGAAGGTAATGACTGGGCATAACCACTAGAACAGTGACATACTTTGACAATTATTCGTAAAGATCAAAGAAGACCGATCCAGCGCTATACTGAGTCTGAGACCTTGATAAAGATATAACTTTTACAGTAGACATTAGTTAGGAAATGCATCCCAGATCAAATGGGATCAACCAAATTGAAGCCCCTTCACATTCTTTCATTAATTTGCATTATGTCCAGCTGAATGATATTCAAATATACCATATTGCTCAACCAAGATTCTAATGATTGACCGTCATCGGTTTCTTTAGCGAGCTGACAAGCCTTGTTTCCTATTACATGTCACCTTAAATTAAGGTCCGCTAGTTTGCTCAGGGCTTGGAAAATAGTACTATATTCCTCCGAAAACTCTGCTTAGTTTTTGTTTCATCTACCATCAGTTGTTGGTACCATCTCTGAATATATAATCATATGAAAACTATATCAGTGGATCTTTGTTATATATCACGCATCAGTCCATATTTAACGTTCTATCATAATCAAGGAAACACATTCACTCTTCCACTCCTGAAAGCAAGGTTTAATAATTATAGGATGCATCTTAAATGAATAATGATGCACCCCTTCACATGAGATAAGTAATATTCTTTGATGCCAGTAACTTCCAAGAGAAGATAATTTAATTGCCTCACATCCTAGGTATGAAGCGAAAAAGCTTGGCTTCTGGCATCTATTTAATGTAGAGGCTTAGATGGTATATATCATAACATGGGCGAAAATAAGAACCCGACATATAAAAGTCATGCCAAGTTTTTAGTTGAAAAAGCAATATTACCTCCATGGTAGTTCATTGGACTTGGTTACACCTACTGATGAAACAAGAACAATTCTCTTCAATGACGAAGGCAGCATCTGTACAAGATTCCTTACGCCCTCCCAATCTTAAAAACAAAACAAAACAATAAATAAAAAAAAAAAGAAGTATAAGCAATGAAGACATTTGCCTAAACATTTGTGTTTGTGCAGTTGTTACGTCATCTCCCTCTGTCTCAAAATGAGTGTCTTGTTTCTATTTTTATGTTATTATATTAGTGTTCTTCCCATATTATCCTTATCACTTATGCACATGGGTGCACATGGGGTGCACATGGAGAAAGTGAGGGTTATATTGGAAACACACTAAATTATCTTGTAATTCTTAATTTTTGCAAAAAATGGAAACAAGACACTCATTTTGGGACGGAGGGAGTATTACTTAAGTGCATTAAAGCCATGAATGTGATGAACTGAATACATAGATGGGAGGATAAAGGCTGAAATATACTGTGAAAGTTATAATGCATAAATACTGAATATATATAAATGGTCTAGTCCTGACCTACTCTTTCTGGTGTATTATCTCCCTCCCATCTCTTTGAAGGAAAGGCTGTTGTTCCGCTACAGCAAATCACATGTGTGACTCCCTGCAATCGCATTATGTTTATAAATGTATGAACAAACCATCAATCGATGTACGATAGCAAAAAAATCACTAGATATTAAGGTACACAAACCTGAAATATAGACGGGTTTATGTCCATCGGGTTCCGAGTGTCCCCTTTAAATACCTACCAAAGTCGAAGATAACTATTAGGTATTCAAAGTAATTGCAACGGGGCGGGTTTCATAGTTCCCGTGCCTGCACGCGCTACTGACGTTGAAGAAAAGTAGGATAAACATTATCATTTATCAAGAAACAATGATGCATGCAATGTGGCGGAAGATAGTAGGCACCTGCAATTTTTCCTTATCTTGTTTACCAAAAAGAGAAGTTGCTTTCTCCGGATCTCGTAGCAGCAGACGTGCTTTAATATTCCGGTCTAGCAATGATGCCACTACCAGCTGCCCTACAAATTAGATCATCAGATGACATCAACTACAGGGACAATTATATAGAGCCTTATACAAGTTAAATCATCTTATTTACATATGTGTTTGATGCTTTAAAACCAAGGGTCACATAACATTAGAAATATTATAAATGAGTGAATTTGAAATCATCATAGAATTATATAGCTTCTCCTACTAACTCAATCCACTGGCAATTCTAAATCTAAGTTCATGATTTATCTTAGATTCTTGGTGTATGAAGCACCAAAGATATGAGAAATGGCATATTGATGAAGAGAATCACAAAAAACACAGAAACTAAAGCATTTGAAGAAATAAACAGACCAAAATTGCATTGGAGAAGATTAAGAAAAAAGTACCAACTCCACCAGTGCCACCAATTACAAGAACGAACTTAGAAGAAGCAGGGGAGGCTGTTTGGGAGTCATTGGTGGACTCAGAATTTGGGGATTCAACCACTTCTTGCTTCACAGCGTTAACAACTACTCTTCCTCTGGATCTTAGCACTGAAAGACTAGTCCTGGCCCTGCAACAGAATAAAGGATCAACTCTTGGAGTTGGAGGGTGTTTATGGAATTTTTCAACTGTTAATGGAAGGTGAACAAGTGGAGTGGATGAGAGCTTGAAAGCCATGAATCAATTCAACGAAGCACTGCACTCAAACTGTATGTGTCTTTTGAGGGATGAGCTTGGACGAGTGAGTGGTGGTTACTGGTTGATGCTTAATGGTAATGTCTGCACACACAATTACCGAATTGCCCCCTGCAGAGTTGACGCTAAATTATATGATGCACACCCTCCATGGGCCTACGCATCAATACATCATTCCAATGATTACTAGAGTTTTTTTTTTTTTTGGAAAAACATTCCTAATTGTCTTGAACTATCAATTTTGTTCACAGATAGTACATGAATTTTAGGTTATTCTGTGGTAGTCCAAAAATAAAAAATTTGTTTCATCATGATCTCTACCGTCAAGTTTTTAACAGATTCCGTTAACCAATGCTGACGTGGCAATAAAAAATATTTTTTTCAAATATAAATAATTAAAATTGCCATTTTACTCTTAATTTTCTATCAAATCTATAAAATTACAATTTTATCCTCGACTTTTTCTCAGATTTATCAAGTCCATGAAATTCTTAAATCTATCAATTGATACTGGGTAGGGGTTAGAGTTCAGTCATATACTATTTGGGCATGAAACATAGGATACAAACTCATAGTACCCACATGATAAAGCATGAAACTTTAAATTTTCTTTAATTTGTTCACACTTTCTTAGCAACCAAACAACAGGGTCAACTCAATCGGCAAAATTTCAACTTCAAACAAAAAATACAAACGCATCAACAAATGTCAAGCCCTTCTCTCTGGTAACATGCTACGATTCTCTTATCAGAACTGAACAAATATCAAACATGAATCTTTACATTTCCTTCAATTTCCCACACATTCTCAACAACCAAACAAAAAGATCAACTCAATTTGAAAAATTCCCAACTTAAAACAAACAACAAACCACGAGTCTCAACAAAAGAACATAATCAACTAATACAAATCCACACGCCCAAAACAATCAGAGCCGTACCCAACAGAGCATACCCGAGTTGAGTCTCTTCCCCCAAAAGATTCCCGAAAACGGCGGTGGCAGCTAACGTCGTCGCATTGGTGACCGGAACCGCAAGAGAAATAGGGGTGTTGCTGAGGATAGCGAAGAAAGTGGCGGAGGCGGAGAGATTGACCAGAAACGGAACAGAGTATTGCCAGATCAGGAGTAGCTTGAGCCAATTCTTCAACGAAGAGACAACTTTTTGGCACATCTCTATAAATTTGAGAAAGAGTCGAGAGCAAAATCGTAATTTCATAGATTTGATAGAAAGGTGAGGGGCAAAATGCTAATTTTAGTTTATTATATTTTTAAAAAATATTTTTTTACTGCCACGTCGGCACTAGTTAACGGAATCTGTTAAAAACTTGACGGTGGGGACCATGGCAAAACAAAAAATTTCATTTTTGGACTATCACGAAACAACTTAAAGTTCAGGGACTCTCTGTGAACAAAATTGATAGTTCAGGGACTACTTGAGATGTTTTTCCTTTTTTTTTTTTAGAATTTAAACAAAGGATATATTAATCAAAACCTCGTGCCCAAACCGGGGACTCCAGCAAGGACCTAAGTACAAACCAGATATAGAACAAAACCCAAAGGTACAACTCGTATATTATTCCTGCAGACCTGTCTACTTTGAGAATTCCCATTCTCTATCTTTATACCAAAACTAGACAAAACTCGTCCTAATAAAGCAGTAACACAAACTAACCAAACAAAGAAGCCGAAAATAAAGTCATACCAAACCATAAAACTAGAAAGCAAACATAAATAACCTAAGAAACATTAACCAAACGTCTCCAAACTCGCAAACCACATATATGTGGCATCCCAGACCCTATCTCGAGGTCCGACATGGCTCATCTAGCGTCTCCACCTCTAAAGCTCATTTTTCCAAGCGAGCCTCTACATTCGGGCTCGCCTTTTCCTTGCTCTCAGCTGCCTCCGCCATCCTAATCTCCTTCCCGTCCAGTAGTGTTTGCCTGACCTTATCCTCAGTCTTTTCCAATAACTCCTCTGGTCTGCCTGCGACCCTTCCACCGGAGCCGACTCCATCAATTCCTCTCCCCCAACATCATCATCGCTGCCCCACACCGCCACTTTCCCCTCAAACCTAGCCGTCGCCGCCCCCTTTTGATTCCTGTGCACAAACCCTACAAACCCTAGACTAGTATATCGCTAAATAGACAGCTTCATATTATGATTACTATGCATTGCCTGCTACCGCCGCCTCAATGCCGTCAAAACCCTTACCTATCAAACCCAAAACCCTAACACGTCAGGGAGACGGACAAACCGCATAGAGAAGATTTCGAGCCTAGGGGTAGCACTTAGTTTCTCTCATTTATTTGAAGAGAAGATTTTGACGTAAATTGACACATGTATGATTATTTCATGTCTGCTACATTTGCGCTTTAGTTACAAACTACAATTTGTTTTGTTACAAAATTTTATTAGTCCAACATTTTGATATAAAAATATAATAGTTACAAACACCAGTAATGTCGTTACAAAAATTTATCGACACACATGTTTTTTGTAAACACTTACAAGTTCTATTGGTGTGATTACAAATATGTTAGATACAAATTATAGTTGATTTGGTTACAGATTATTATTAGCACACTTTACATATATATCACACATATATTAATGACACATGAAACAAACATTTCCCAACAAATTAAGTGCCGGCTCAAACATTGGGGTTAACCTAAAAGATAAAAATTAAGAATATTCCGTAGAGAAACATTTGTACCAAAATAAAACGGTGGCGTATGTTGGTGCATTTTCTTCAAACCGACGACGTTTGGAGGAGCAGGACGTGCACAGTCGTAGATATAGTTGTGCCAGACAGAAAGCAGAACAGTGGTTCAGGTGATTGCGAGTTGCGACTATGGCGATAGATACTGTTGAATCTCCATCTTCTCCTTCTCACTCGCCTTCCAATTTCAGGTTTTCTGTCTATTTCTTCTTTCCGATTTTCAACTTCTCATCATATTCTCCGAAGGATCACACTTCCGGGTTTGTGCTCTGTGCAGTCAACTACGCCACTTCTATCTCGCCGTCGACAGGCTCCAGTTCAAAATGGTTCGTATCTCTGTCAAATTTTCAGGTTAATAAGTAGCTTTTTCAAGTGCAATTTATATTGCAGGAAACGCTGGTCGATCTTTTGGGGGTGGCGGGTCGACGACCGTGCCTGCCGATGGTGATCTGCTGCAGCTCAAGGGACGAGCTCGACGCCGTCTGCTCCGCCGTCTCCAAACTCCCTTACATCTCATTTGCCTCTATTGTACTGTTCTCGACCCACCCTTTTCTAATTTCAGGACTGTTTTAATAATTTGGGTGTTTTTTTTTATATTTTTTTTATATGCATAGCTTCATTTGAATTTGCTGTCTTTGAGTGGAAAAATGCATTTTTAGTTGCTACCCCATTTGGGTTTCTAATTATTCTGCCATATGAGTTATGGTTCTAAGGTTCTAACTTATAACCCCATAAGTCACTGTTTACCTGTTTTCATGACAAGATCACTTACCCATTTATATAATTTGACTATGATGGGACACAATTTGGTGTCGTTCTGTTGAAATTCATTTTTCGGTGACATGAATTAACTTGATCCTGATTGGTATGCATTGCGATAAATAGTTGGGACTTGGGACGAATGAGTTGTTTGCAGTTCCTTCTTGGTTTTTGCCTAAATGTTCATCTTGTCAATGTTTGAGCTTTCTTGCTATTACTGTGTCAATTCAAGCAATGCGTTCTTTTTGTGTCTGGTAAAATTGATTCTGTATTGTGTCCCAAAACTTCCTTTCTGCTGTTGGTAGAGCAACATATAAACTACATAATTGTGTAAGCATATTTATTTGTCTTTCTTCAGTTGATTTGAAATCAAATTTTATGACAGTGCTGCAAATTTATTCTTCTACCTGAGACCACATATTGTCTTCCATACTTAAACATCCTTTATCAAATGCTGCTTTGGTTCCATTTACTCATGTTCTGAAAATGGCATTTTGGCTTCCCACCTTGGGAATATTGCACTTTTTTATTTAAAAGTAATCTAATTGTCAGCTAGACCATTAACTATCCTTAGCTCTTATTCTAAATACAATGTGTCAGATCTGACAGTAATTCCACTACGTATTTCCTTGAAAAGATAGCAATACAAGATCAGATCAATGCTTTTAAAGGCTCATGAGGTGTGCACCGAGGCGTATGATTGAGCCTCAAAATTGTCGAAGCCTGACTCTATGATTGAGGGTCAAAAAGTGCACGCTTCTCTGGTGTATTTGAGGCACTAATGAGAGACTCTTCTGTAGTTTTTTCTTTATATTTTTAGTTGATAATCTTTAGTGAAGATATAGAGTATTCTAATAGTCTTCATGGAAGAAAAACCAGCATAGTCTTGAAAAACAGCTTATTTTTATGATTACAAACTCTGTGATTGATTTCTTTTGATATTGATTGTCTTCCAAAATTATGTGTATTTGATATATTTTATTAAAGTGTTGCCTGACCATTCACCTAGCACCTTTTAAAGCACGGTGTCAAATTCGAAGTGAATGGATTGAACACCTTGCTTTTATCTAATAAAACAGGTAGGGGGTCCATGTCAGATCCCTTACCACTACAGGTGGATTCTACTTAAACAAACATTTGGAACACCAGCTTGCACATTTAGAGACTATGAAACTTGAGAATTAACTTTCCTGCTACTTTCAGTGATTATTGATATTGGTGTCTTATTTCCATGCCAGTACAGTGATCTTGCTGAAGCTGAACGTGCTTTAACATTAGAAAATTTTCATCAAGCAACAGTTCGGTGGAACCTAAAAGTTGCTGCTGAATCAGGGAATGAAAGTGAGATTGAAAAAGATGATCAGAAGTCCTATATGATAGTTGTAACTGATGCCTGTCTTCCGCTTATTTCTTCTGCTGAATCGCCTATTTTAGCACGCGTCTTGATAAATTACGAGCTACCATCAAAGAAGGTGGAGTTTTCATCCTGTCTTAAAGCTTTAATGTGTTGTACTAATATGCATTCATTTTTGCCATGACTTGTATTTTTGTGCATTTCATTTTTTTTATTTTTTATTTTCAACGGTAACTGTCAGTTATATCAGATTCTTTACCCTGTCAACAGAAGCCTAGATAGTAGGCGTGGTTGGTGACTCACTGGGACAAATTGGTACATATTGATTGTTCTCACTGAGCAACAAATTAAACCTGTTATTTTATTTAAAGTCATGTTTTTCAGCTGACTTGAATAAGATCCAATGTGGAGCTTATTGCAAACAACTTAGTGCAATTGATAACTTATATTCCATTTAGCCAAAATTTGAATCAAGCACTTTGCCCAGGGTACACCTCATCAAATGCACATATAAACTTGTAGTGGTCTTTATGAAGTCCTGTAATTATTAGCGGCTGTGAAAATCCGTTAGTTTGCATTGTTCTTGTAGACTAAGTGCTGAAGAACTGCACCCTCAGGCAGCTTGTGGTACTTCAAAAGGTTTAATATAACTAACCAAGATCATTTGAGATTCTAGATTCCTTAGCTACATTAAACCTTCAGGCCTCAGGGTTGCTGAAATCTGCCGCATTTTCTATTCTGATGATTGCTCTGATTTGTGTCTGTCCCTGAATGATGCAGGGGTTCTATATTTCAGATGTAATTATAATGCGGATGATCTTGCATGCATGTGTTCTCTTTTTACCAATATATATATATATATGCAGCATTCCTTTCCAATTTCTCAATGTCATATAATATTTTTTGTGCAATTTTGGAACTTGCAGGAAACATATAGCAAACGCATGGCGACTTGTTTGGCTGCAGGTTGTTTCTCCAATGCAATAACTTGTTTCTAGTACAAATTGGATTTTGCATTGTCATTATAACTCCAAATAATAATGTGCAGATGGGATTGTAATTAACATGGTTGTTGGGGGTGAAGTGGTGACTCTCAAAAACATTGAAGAAAGCAGCAATATTGTCATAGCTGAAATGCCCATAAATGTAAGTTGGTGCTTATTTCAAATACTTGCATTATTTCATGTGGGAAACATGTATGATTAAACGTTTACAGAATGTGATGAGTAATCGGTAGGGCCAGCTGACTGTCCCTGACAGCAAGGCCCTAACTTATTTTCTAAACTATATTAACATTAGAATGATACTTTTCATAAGAACAATGCATTACTAAGCTTTTGGATGTTATATCAACATAGAATGTCATCTTTTACAGATTTCAGAGATTTTGTGAACATAGTTGGTCTAATGTGATGCAAGAAGATATCAGATCACTCTTTTTGGAAGGACTTGATATGTAGTACTTGTCCATTAGTTGAAGTGCTAGCTGGTGATTCAAAAGCCCTCTAAATTGTCGCACTTATCAGCATCGAGATACAGACTCGTACCAGATACAGACTCGATCTTAGTTCTAGCTTCGACATGGTAAATCATGTGATTTCAATTTCAATAATGGCCTCCAGATATGAAACTTATCATTTTATGCCTATAAACCATTCGTACCAGATAGCATTTGTTCAAAGAATTTATTGTTTTGAGGAGACTAAATGTATTTTAGTGTTAACAGGGCATTGATTGGTAAGTGGTACTATTATATTATACGTATCCTACTTTTTTTCTTCTTCTATTTAATCCTTTGGAGGTTCATTTAAATAATTAGTCCCCATACTTCGGTAGGTGCTTCATTGCTGGTCCCTAGGGAAAGTCTCGTCTAAATTACTCATCAACATGCCCACATGGTAAAAAAAACTATTGTTTCGCATAGTGATAATGTAGCATTTCCAATTGATTAATTATGTTTCGTTGCCATATAAACTTGTACATAGTTGTTGATTGGAAGCCGGGTTGTCATCTATCACAGCATATCTATTTACACTGTTAGTGACTTGTAGCTCTGGCGTTTTTTTTGCAGAGGCGCTTCAGTAGTCATTGCTATCTAGTAAAGCCATGTTTTGTATGTACTAAACTCATATATTTCATGTCGAATCCAGGACGGGTCTCATTTAAGGTATAAATTTAGCTGATTCAGACTTGTTGATATGAAATGAAACCTCCCAAGATTTGACACCAACATGATACTACTTGTTGTAGCACTAACCACCAGCCAAATACGGATGGTGCAGTGGTTTAAGGTTTTTACCTGTTGTACCTTTTTCCAGAGTCCATTAGCATAGTTAGTTTCTTATAATGCAAGTAGCATGTTGGTTTTTACTCGTTTCTTGTATATATCTGTCTATGAACAGCCGAAGCAATATCCTTCTATTTACTTGGATCTGTAAACCCGCGATCTTATCTATCCAACTGGTCCGAAAACTTTTGGACCTAAAACCAGGAGTGCAGGCTTGAGAGATTCTCCTTCAAATGCTAAAGATCCAAATGTGATACTGCACCCGAAAATGACTGGTTTGAATCTTTCTTTCTATCGCACGCCATTGAAGTTTTGGTGACAAAAATGAATAGTTCTTGTTGGTAGCGGATTGAATATTTGGGAATTTTTTTCAATCTAGAGCATTTACTCACCTGAAATCCTGTACACAATGCTTGGCCATTTCTAGCATCACATCATCCTAAAACCTTCTCTCCCTGTTTCCATTGAAATGGAGAGAACTAAAGGACGCGTAAGGCGACTGTTCTATAACTATAGACACCATATGGTGTGTTTCGTGTCCCTACGCCAAGCGTTAGGTGAAGTGGGATTTTCTTTATCGATTAATCATAATTGTATCGTTTAGATCGATAATCAAGATTAAGGAATGTAATGATGATAAGTGGGTTATGGGTTTGAGAGAGATGTTTAGGGTCTTGTTTGGTCAGCTAAATAGTAAGCCATTTGGAGGGTTGTTGCTTGAAACTGTACTCGTTTGCCATGCAAAACCTTCCTGATGCGCCTGACAGCTAATGCCATTTATCCATCAATTCCTTACCCCTTGTCCCTCACTCAACACATCTTGCTCTTCTTCTTCTACACTCCATCGGACTTTTCACCAACGACTTGAGGGTATCGGTACTTGCACGCCTTTTCGGTGGCAGAATTTTCGCTCATTGTTGATGAATCTCATGCATTAATCTCGTGTTGTCATCTGTCAGATCACGTGTTTTACTTGTGTGTAACGCTTACTTACTACGCAACAATAAATGTAAAATAATTATCAACAAGGTAAGAAAGGGAGGAAAAAGGTGCATTGATTCGTGAGAAAAAAGTGAATGGAGTCGTTCGTGCACGAAGAAAAAAGAGGGAACCGAAGCGAAGAACCTGCGTAATATAGTTATTACATTTATACGTATTGATTGTATTCACACACAATATTTATCATGTTCATTGTAACTCTTTTGGATTTTGAACCCTATAGAGGGCAAGTGGTGGGTGCATCGCCGAGACTCGCACACGTGCAGATTCCTTAGAACTGCTGTTTGGATAAAACTCCGACCTGCTGCATGATCCGGCCCGAACATTGCTGTTTTTGGGGATTTTGTTCCTGAGAAAAGAGATAGTCTCAGTAAAGGACGAGCCCACTCCCATGGTCACCTCTTCTCCTTATCCTCCTCTCTCTCCTCCATTCGTCACCACCACCAAACCCTAAAAAGGGGGAAAGAGAAAAACAGCGTGCCTACAAATTCTTGAAACATTTCCAGAGCAGGACATTGAGAGAGCGAAGAAGAAGAAGAAAAAGAAACAATCTTTCTTCGCTACGCAATAGTACTTTCTGCTTCCTTTTACCTCTTTTGTTCGATTTCTTGAAATGGGTCGTGAAGAAGATGTTCCTCTGCTGATGAATACCAATGATGTCGAAAAAGATTCCCGGTCGTGCGCAGATCAAGCATGGCCTCGACCGACAGTCACAGAGGTTCGTAACATTGACGCCAACAACCTTTCTTTGTCTGTATTAAATTTTGCTCACTGTACTTGAGTTGACACTGTCGCTATCTTCGTGTCTGTGTGTCTACAGTCCCTAACTGATGCTGATCGTGATGATGACAATGGACAGGTGATTGATGAGATCAAGCAGCTGTTCGCCGCCGCCTTCCCGCTGATCATCACCGGTCTTCTCATCTACGGGAAGTCAGCGATGTCGATGTGCTTCATGGGACGATTAGGGAAGGACGCGTTGGCAGGACAGTCTCTGTCAATTGGCATCGCCAACATTTCTGGCTACTCAATCATCTCTGGCCTTTCCATGGGCATGGAGCCCATTTCTTCTCAAGCTTGCGGCGCCAAACAATGGCATCTCGTGGGCCACACCCTCCAGCGCACCATTGTCATCTTGGCTTTCACTTGCATTCCCATTTCCATTTTGTGGCTAAACTTCGAGCCAATCCTTCTCTTTTGCGGCCAAGACCCCACCATTTCCTCAATTGCCTCCATTTACTTATCGTATTGCCTTCCCGATCTCTTTCTACAGTGTCTGATCAATCCTCTCCGGATTTTCCTTCGGACACAGAACATAACACTCCCGCTCATGGTGAGTGCAGGCTTTGCACTTCTAATCCACGCCCCAATCAACTACTTGTTCCTCACTCAGCTCGGGCTTGGCATTCGGGGCGTGGCCATGGCGGTTTGCGTGACGGACCTTGTCCTATTACTGGCCATTTTGGGCTACCTTTGGGTCTCTGGGACTTGTGGCAAATCATGGGAAGGATGGTCCATAGAGTGTTTCGAGGAGTGGAGGACAATTCTGGGTTTCGCTATTCCTAGCTGCATTTCCGTTTGCTTGGAGTGGTGGGGGTACGGATTGACGATCGTTGT
>JAYMTA010003314.1:0-14512 GCA_036897625.1 Pelargonium cotyledonis | reverse complement strand
TTCATGCAATTGTAGGGTGGCCAAGTATCAAGAGGCAAATCCTGGTGTATACACAATTGTCACATTCCCATTTCTTTTTGCTGTCATGTTTGGTGATTGGGGACATGGAATATGCTTGTTACTTGCAACATTATTGTTTATTGCTAGAGAAAAGAAACTTTCTAGCCAGGTAACCTCATAACTTTGTTACAATAAAATCAATGGTTATCTAATTTGCGCTGTACAGTTATTATAATGATATTCCTTCCCGTAATATAACATATATCTTGATTGCTGCATTAGGCTTAACATTTACCTTATCAAATACTACATACATTCTAGTAAGAAGAATAAATTTATTATTTTTCCATAATGAATTATATTAGTAGATATGTAACATGAATATGTCTATTTAATAGTATTTCTTTAGACAATGTTCCTTTATATCAATAAATGTCAACTGCTGGCTGCTTGTTTGAGGCATAAGATGAACAAGTTTTCAAGTCTTGCATGTGTTTGTACTGATCTTTGTTATGTTTATTGAGCTGATACCAGAATTGCCTAAGCTCTCTCTCTCTCTCTCTCTCTCTCTCATCAGCACCCACCTAACTGATTTACTTTGGCTCTCACTGATTTGTCGGTTCCCAACTGCTTATAAGTCCTTTTCTGTTTGTGTAATATAAGATCATAAATAAACATACCTATGACAGCAACCCAAATTAACATTCTATGTCATCTTAATACATAACATGAAAACCAAACCTAGCCTGAACAATTTGTGTACCCAGTTAGGTAGTATCATAACTTTTACTCTTACCATAATTCAACACCTGTTTTCAAAGGTAATACCACGTTGTTCCAACTCATGCATCTGATGTAATTATCCATATTTTTTAATTTACAACTCATTTATCATGACATGTATACAAATGATACTAAGAAATTAGATCCAATTTTCATGTTTTTCTAGTGATTTCTCAAGAATTTATGTCGTAGTAATTTTTAAATATTGTTTGAATGCTTGTATCTATGTTAGTCATCTAACTAAAATATGATCCTTGCTTACTACAGAAGCTTGGAGACATTACAGAAATGGCCTTTGGCGGTCGTTATGTTATCTTGATGATGTCCATTTTCTCAATTTATACGGGTTTGATCTACAATGAGTTTTTCTCAGTCCCATTTGAATTATTTGGTCCCTCAGCATATGCATGCCGGGATCTTTCCTGCAGGTACTTGACTGAACTATTGGATACATTGTTGTCTAATTTGACATTGTAAATTGGTAACATATCCTTTCTATGCTCTCTTTGTCTAGGGATGCCACTACAATTGGTTTGATTAAGGTGCGCCCTGCTTATCCATTTGGTGTGGATCCTGCATGGCATGGCACCCGTAGTGAGCTACCATTTCTCAACTCTTTGAAGATGAAAATGTCAATCCTTCTTGGGGTGGCCCAAATGAACCTTGGAATCATAATGAGCTATTTCAATGCCAAATTCTTCAAAAATTGTGTGAATGTCTGGTGAGTATGATAGCCTATGTGGATATTTGGATGCTTTGTCATGTTTTGAATCTCCAATAGCCATCATATTGACCGGCAATACATTTGTGAAACTCCCACATTAACACGTATTCAAATATTTAATGTTTGTTGTCATATAACCCATATAACCACACATTCTCTGATTTACTTTCAACTTTTATTATTATTAAACGCTTAAGTTCTCTGTCTTCAAATCTTGCTGCTGAAAACTGGTGTTTGATCATGGATATTGCAGGTTCCAATTCATTCCTCAAATGATATTTTTGAACAGCCTTTTTGGTTACCTGTCCCTCCTTATTATCGTGAAGTGGTATACTGGTTCACAAGCTGATTTATACCATATATTGATATACATGTTCCTCAGTCCTACTGATGATCTCGGTGAAAACCAGCTTTTTGCTGGCCAAAAAACTCTTCAGGTTGACTCTATTTGCTATATATATATATATATATATTAAAATTCGGTTCCCATGATTGTGAATAAAGCTGGCAATTTGGGTTTCGGTTTGATAAGATTGAACCCGACCCACAAGAGGTGTAAATCCATGTGGGTTTTGGGTTACGGGCCGAGTTGCAGATTGGCCCGGTTTGACCCAACCCACGCTTTTCCCATGGCAAACCTGGCCCAAAAGTTAGTCAGGTCTATTACATGCCGGACCCAAAGCTGTAAAATTGCTTGTCAGAATTTTAATGCCACGGGTATGGGAGCAAATTGCCTGCTCTTATTGTGAACATGCCATTGATTCATATATATTTTTATTTGTATCAGATGACACTACTATTGCTGGCCCTGGTTTCTGTACCATGGATGCTACTTCCAAAGCCTTTTATTTTGAAGAAGCAACACCAAGATGTATGCTTGCTGTGTTTTCCTTTTGTTAAATTTGCTTTTATAAGTATTTATGTGATTGTAGCTCCTTTTATCGACCAGTTCTAATAACCATGTTTTCTTCAGAGGCATCAAGGACAATCTTACACACCACTTGAAAGCACAGAGGAAAGCCTTCAGGTAACGGCAAGTCACGACTCCCGTGGCCATGAGGAATTCGAGTTCAGTGAAGTTTTTGTACATCAACTCATTCATACCATAGAGTTTGTTCTTGGAGCAGTCTCGAACACAGCTTCATACCTCCGTCTATGGGCCCTCAGGTATTTTATAGTCTAATTGTTTTTTTTCCCATAACATTCCTCTTTTGAACACGTGTATTGAACTCATTATCTGGCATGCCTCTGGCCAATGTTCAGTTCACTTTTGGCTGATCCTTGGGCTATGCCAGTTATTGCATATTTCATTCACATTTGATATTGTAGTTGAATCGTAGAATCCCATCTGTATATATGCATCTATATCGTAGAACCCCGTTGTAGTTGAATTGTAGTTGTTATTTTCTGAGTTTGAGAGGTCATACACGTAGTAGTCGTTGTTTTGTTAAAGGATGTTGTGTTTGCTTGCCATTCTCACTGTGTCTTTGACTTTGTGCAGTCTTGCTCACTCAGAGTTGTCTAGCGTATTTTACGAGAAGGTCCTCCTCCTTGCTTGGGGGTATGTTGCTAATCTCTTACACTACTTTATGGTTAAATATTGAACTCTAGCCACAAATTACTAAGCTTGCATAACAAACAAGAATTTTAGCTGCTATATATCACTGGAACTGCAAAAAAATAAAAAATAAAAAATCCATCTGTCCCAAAGTGGATGTTAGAGCTGGCTATTTAGACTCGAATATGCGACCCACATTTTTTGTGTGTTTGGTTGCGTAGGCCATTGATTTTCGAGTCCAGCATACATAGAAAATTGCGGGTTGGGCAATCTGCACTCAACCCACACTTTCTATGGCCAACCTGCACCTTACGGCTTGGACCGCTCGGTTTCGGTCAGGTCTTTTAAAACCAAATTTATCCCGACCCAAAACCAGAATAGCCAGCTCTAATGAGTGTTCACTTTCCTTTCTTATTTGTTTGTTATGCATGAATTCCAACAATACCCCTACTGTAACTTGACAAGTTAGTTAGAATCTCGAGTTTGTTACAACAAGAGCAAGTCGAGGTATATAGGAGAATGTTCTACTTAGACAAACTAACTTTTACAAAAATGAAAAGGTGTACACTCATTTCGAAACGGACGAAGTAACTAATTTAACTTCAATCTGGCACCTCATTGGACTTTCTTTTAATACCATAACTCGGTATATGGCGCAGGTTCAACAATGTAGTCATCCTCATTGTTGGCATCATCGTCTTTGTTTTTGCAACCGTGGGCGTGTTGCTGGTGATGGAAACTCTCAGTGCTTTCCTTCATGCATTGCGTCTTCATTGGGTCGAGTTCCAAAACAAGTTTTACGAGGGAGATGGCTACAAGTTCGATCCGTACTCGTTCGCATTACTTGGCGATGAAGAAGAGTGATCGAGTTGCGTGTGCATATAGGTATTTGATCTATGTTGATTCTTTTATTTGAAACATTACTAGAAATGTGATTCGATTACATCTTATCGAAGAAAATTGAGGAGTATGTACTAATTTTACTCCTTCACCTTCCAATTGTTGCTATTTATTTGTCGTCGGAAGGAATAAGCAAGAGAGAGTAGTAGTAAACCGAACAGTCGCCGTGCTGTAATAATAACAATATTAATAATAATGTTATATGAGCCATCGAGTCTTGTTGAATGTTGATTAATGCCTATTTATCTTGTTAAATTTATTGTTTTAGTTAATTACTAGAAATTCACAAAAATTAGGTGAGAACTCAATGTGGGGCTGCTATCTCTCTCTTTGCCGTTTTGAGAGTCGACTTTGATTTTTATTTGAGTACAACTACTCTTGATTCTCAGAGCGGCAGCAATCTTTTGATTTTTTTTTTGTTTATGTGATGAAACTACGAATTCTTCGTTGGCTACTCATGATCCTCATCACATCAAAGGACAATTAATAGTATAGATTTTATTAATGCTTTGTTGTTTAGGGTTTTACTTAACACATGAGGTTAGATTTCGCCCATCTCACCACATATTTGTTGAAGTCATTTGCGTCTTAGGAATTTGAGCTATTCTAAGAACTTGGATTGTTCACTTGTATTTTAGGAATATGCTTGTGAATTTCATTTTATTTATTACCCTCTATATCTGAAAATGAGTGCTCTGTTTCTCTAAATTTTTGTTCTAAAATGAGTGTCATGTTTCTATTTTTAGGTTATTATATTATTGTTTTTCCTCATGTTACCCTTAGGATGTAGGTGAGAAAATGAGGGTAATATTGAAAACACTAAATTATATGATAATTCTTAATTTTTGTAAAAAAATAAAAACATAAAACTCATTTTGGGACGAAAGAAAGGAGTATTTGTTTTTAATGCTAGTTTGATTTTAAAAAGTTAATGTGACTTATTCTTTCTACTAGCTAAACAACGCGTGCGTTGCACGGGAGTTGCACGCGTGAGTTATTACGAGAACAATACTTACATTGTTAGGATTTACGGGAAGAGGGTGGCAAGATCCCAGCTTCGGGAAGGCTCGACGCTTTTGGAAAGCTCAAGTGGAAGGACAACAAAAAAGAAGCATAATGCAGTGGTCACACCAATGGTGGTCTCATGGATCTAAATCCTATCACACTATTGGATATGTTGAATAATAGGTCAACGGTGAAGCCATGACCGGCGTCGGAGAAAAATGATAGCGTTATGATCAGAAGCAGTGAAAGAGAAGGTGAGGCCATGGTATGGTTAATTTTCTTAGAAGGATTGTGGTTTTGATGAAACTTATCAAGCCCCTGCATGAATTTATATAGATAGTGATCGCGATTAAGATTAAAGCATATCACATGCTACAGTAGAAAAAAATCATTAACTACAACAATACAAAAAATAACAAATGCTACTAAAAATAAACTAGAAATTGATTTGAAAAACATATCACATGAAAGAAGAGTATATACGGTCACAATTGCTATACCAAAACTTATTTACCCCATACAAACTTTTCAAAACATATCACATGAGTGATCAATATGGAGTTTACTCTATTACCCATTGAATCATCTGATCGAACTCTCCATCAATTGCTCTTTCAAAACAAAAAAAAAAAAAAAAAAAAACTCTCCACCAGCTGAAGAAGAAGTCCCAAATTCTGATCTTTACAATGTTACTCTAGTACTGTTTGACCAGGAACAACCACCTGCTGTTGATTGTTCCTTGGAGCGGAGCTGCCTTTACCACTTGGTCTTCATTTTCATCTTCCAACGGAAGTAAGAAGAGAAAAGCAATATTAACTCATCATCGTGCTCCCAAGAGAAGCAAGAACACAGTGATTCTTGACGGTGAAGCAACCCTTGCAGAACAGAGGCTGCTTGGTCCTCAAAATGGTGAAGAGTTTGTGATCAAGAAAACACTGAATTAAGACCAGCGACGTGGATGGTATGTCGAGATTGATGTTGTGCAGAGAAGCAGCACAATTGGCCTACTGGGATGAAGAGCAGAAGGAGAGGCTCAACCACAAGGACGGTGTTGTTGTCAGGGTTTTGGATAGTGATATGGGATATGAAACCCAACTCACCATGAAGATATGGAAATACAACAAATCCACGTGCGTTGGATATACGGGCGTTGCAATTCAACTGATAAAGTTTTAAACATGAAGTCTCTGTAACTGGCTCAACGCACGTGCAATGCACGGAACATAAATTAGTAAGATTTATTTTGAATTTGAGTTTAATATAACTCAAGTTCAAAATAAACTATGATACAAAATAGATACAAAATATATATATATACATTAAATTCATTAAAATATTGAAACTTATCTATTTTTTACCATAAACATTTTCATTAACAATATAAAATACATGTAAAAAACTATACATGGAAAAATACTTTTCCAAACTTAATTACCCATACAAGCATCTCATTTCACTCAAATCCAGCATTTCAAATCAAATGTTGATTCACAAACACACCATAAAAGTACTTTCAAAATTGCCCTTATGATATGTTCATATATGAAATGAGCATAAGATGACAATTGAAAGTGTACGGTATAAGTAACTCATGGGGAGAGGTGAATGTTTTAACTATTGACAAATCTCGAATAGAGATTAGTCGTATGTGGTGAAACGACTTAAAGGCAGCAACTGCAAATATGCAAATCTGCTCAAAAACCATATGGTATAAACCGAAAAAAATGCACTGTATATGTTTTCTTACTTAATTTATTGGCCCACAACGGTAAAATGCATCATCAAACACATTTGTGGATAAAAAGGATAGTTTAGTCAAGAAAAACAAAGACCCTTCAATTTATTGTTGGAGCATGATAAAAATGTCAACTACTACGTTAATAAATGTTACATTTCTATGTAGTTATTTAATGCACGGTAACTAGAAAGTGTTCATACGATAGCGATCTCCGTTATGAAAGTGAAACGCTAACAACGCGAATAGAGAAATATTCATTCTGATTAGACGAAATTATTGTATGTAAAAATAATTTTTTTCCCAGCTACTCGCAAGCCCAAATCTAATTTTCATATACAATACAAAGTCAAATGTAATCGCTCCCGACCTCGACATTTTGGTGGGTTGGCCCCTGGGAGTTCCACTGACCACATTAGAATGTGACAATAGACATTCAAAGTTCAACATGGCCTGTTCGGGAAGACCATCAAATTTTCCGGAAAGAATCAAATCTAATTGTTTCTGCCAGACCAACATATTTACCCATAGAACCTGTAAAGATTTCTGCTACAAAAAAGGGTTGTGATAAGAAACGCTCTTACACATTCATGTCATATGTACGTAGCAGATATCGAGAAACTACTAAAAAGAGTCTACCCAAAATAGAGTTTAAGGATGATAGAACTCGCGCCAGAGACGACGTTAATAACTTGTTGTATGAGAACATTACTAATTTAGTTAGAGTTTACGAAAAGTTTAGTTAGGATACTTGGATAAAGAAATTACGTATAGTTGATAGTATTTATGAATGTAACCCAAATTGTTTTGCGTAAGAATCAAAATGATGCTCTCCATCATAGTAATGTATGTAATGTCACGTAGTCCTATGACACAAAAGCCAAGATTACAGTATATTTTTTTATTTGACAAAAAATATATTTATATTTAATGTGCTTTTATTGTTGTCCTATTTTGATACCTCTACACTTGGAAATATATTTAATGTGTTTTTATTGTTGCCCTAAAAATGATTTGAGGAGGGATGGAATTTGCTAAATGTAGGGGTTGGCGGAGGTTAGTGGTGGAATCGGATGCCCAGTCAGTTGTGTTAGCTTTACAAAACAGCCGAAAGGAGGTGGTCGTATCGGATTGCTGTTCGATGAAGTAGATTCGTGCAAGTTCTTTTTTTTTTACTAATCATCAACTTTTTAGAAAACACCCTATCAAAACATTTCTATTTTTTTGGACGGATTTGTTTCGGGGTCTACAAATTCATGTCTAAATTTCCACCATTACATGATAGTGAGAAGTCAATTATAATACAAGCAAGAGTTAAACAAAAAATATGATCAATATATATAAGTATTCAAAAATCAAAATAAAGGTTACATGTTAATGTTTTTTTTTTATAAATATTCCAATATTTTTGTGTGATAAGTGATAACTCATCAATTCACATGACATACTCACATGTCGTTTTTACCGATCGCATTAGAAAACCAACTATAACATATTTCAGGTGTGAACGAACAAAAAAAATAGACTAGTCTAAGGACTAAAATCATGAAAAACCATAACTAAGGGCTCAAACTAAATATAGATATAAATTGAGGGGGCATCACACTATTTTATTTCCTAAATAATTATAAATTAATGCAATCCCAATTCATGGTTCAAGAACCAAGAAAGATATTTATTCATGAAATAGTTGACTCTAAAAACAAATAAACATCTCCCATATCCTCCTTCTAGGCTCCATATGAACCATTTTTATTAGTGAAAGAGTTGACCTCTATTCTGTATATTCTCATTTGGCTCCCTGAATATTCCCATATTTTGAAAATATAGCAATTTTCTAAATTAATTTTTTAGTATATATAAGGACCATGTATAGTTGAATACACTCACTGGGTTGTTGTAGAAAGATTTTCAAGGAGATGGGTATTTTGGGAATTTCTTCTTCTTCATCATCTTCTGGTTTTGTGGTTGTTTTGGCTCTGGTTTTGAGTGCTTTGGTGGTGTGCAATGGGGGCAAGACAAGCACATTTGTGAGGAAGGTTGAGAAATCAGTGGACATGCCTTTTGATAGTGACACTTTTCAAGTGCCTCCTGGCTATAATGCTCCTCAACAGGTACTGATTTTGCTTCACATTTCCATGATTTGGGTTTTGTTTTTCTGGTTTTCATGTGATATGGGTAATTTTCTTCTTTTGGAGTTTGAGGGCGTAACGGTAAACTTGTTGTCCGGTGTCTCATGTCGAGTTAGTAAAACAATCTCTCAAATTTAATGAGATAATAACTATCGTAAAATTCTTTAATGATGGAATCTCATGCATTGATTCATTCTTTTATATTTTGATTTTTCATGTATAATAATAAAATCGTTGTCTTCGGTCATATGTGTCGATGTTTTTATATGTCATGAACCTTTTATGGTGTGTGATTGTTTCATTTCACGTTTTCATGATTTGGGTTTCATTTTTACTGTGATATGAGTTCTCTTCTGGTGTTCTAGATGTAAGGATATACTTGTTATCTCGAGTTAATTCTCCATCGAGAAAATGAAATAATAATTACTTAACTTTATAACGAAGAATGTCGCATGTAATAATTCATCTTTCGTTCTTTTATGTAAAACCCTCTCACTAAAATGTAATAAATTAATTGGTTAAAATTAAAACATAAATAAATTGTGCACTTTGTTGACCAAGTAATAAAGTAAATGATTATTACAAGGCTAATTGTTCTTATATTCTACATAATGCATTGTGTACTAATCTATCATTTCTTTTATCATATGATGTTACTTTCAATGATTTTGGTTGCATTTTTTATGAAACACATAGTTTTTTGGGTTGTGAAATGTCTCAATCAACTAGGATGATGCTTTGTGTATTGATTTGTCTTCTTCTAATTTTTGTCCTTTGCTATTATTTTTAATGATTTTGTTTATTTATTAATTTTTTTACATTGAATTGTGGTTTGGTCCTAACCTTAAATCTCAATTAAGGTTCACATTAATGATATTGTGTGTAAGAAGGTCAAGGAAATAATAAGAGAATAATGTTGTAAAATACTAAATAGTTATTAAAAAAATTATATCAAATTAGTACATAACTTTGATATATATTTCGATTTAATCATCTTAACATTCATTTTGTTAGTTATTTAGTTGATTTAGTATCATTTTGTTTTAATTTAGCCCCTCTTGTATCTATTTTATATCAAATTGGTCGCTTTTATTATTTAGTCTAGCATTCACACTTTTTTGGTGCCCAATCGATCTCTCATTGCATACACGACATTATGATTTGAACATTTTATAATAATATAGATACCAAATAAACGGTTTTGAAACAAAAATGCACATCAAGACAACTAAAATAAAGCAAAAATCAAAATAAGGATCAAACTAGCACAAAACTTGTACTAGCAAGACTGAATCGAAACAAAAATCAAATAGACGACCAATTTGATGCACAATAGATTTTAAAAAAACTATTTGAATTGTAACCCAACTCCATAATAGTGAAACTATTGTATTTGACGATTTGGGTTGCAGTCTAATTAACTTGTTGAACCAAAAATCTTCCACTTTCTTGTTGTATAATGTTTTGTTACTAGCTGCCCTGATCCGCCAGGGGCGAAGCACGTTAGAACCGATAAAAAGTAATTTCTAATTAACGTTGGTTTCATTTTCATGGGTTTTTGACATTTTTGTATTTTGGTATGGTCCCAATTTCAAATCTCAATAAAAATGAAGGTTCACTTAACACAAGGAGATCATGTGGGGAAGGCAGTGATTGTGTCATGGGTGACAGAGGATGAGCCTGGCTCTAGCAAAGTGCTTTATTGGAGTGACAATTGGAACCAAAAGAAAATTGCAAAGGGAAGGCTAAAAACCTATAGCTACTTCAATTACACTTCAGGTTACATTCATCACTGCACCATTAGAGGCTTGGAGGTCAGTTTTTTCTCGGTCTAAACCATGAGTTTCTTAAGCGGATCTTTATTTTTTTTTTCCGATCATTTTTGTGTTCTTGTTTAATTTTAATATGATTTTATCAAATACTGATTTTTTTTTTTTTTTTGCAGTTCTCCACCAAGTACTACTATGAGGTTGGAATTGGGCACACAACTAGGCAGTTTTGGTTTGTGACTCCTCCTGAAGTTGGACCTGATGTTCCCTATACTTTTGGTCTCATAGGTACAAAAACTAGAAGTGACAATTTCGAGTTTCGAGTTTATTAAATCAGGATCCATTTTGGGTTTGGGTTTGCTCGAATTTTTGGCTTGGGCTGCAACCCAATTTAGGTGGACATTTTCTAGAGGAATCTAAAAGAAAAAAATCCAACCTGAATAACCACTTCTACGAAGACCTACAATTTAGATATGAAACTCGACCCACAATTTTTACGAGTTGGTATGCATAAAATAGACCCAATGATTTTTGGGTTAGGCAAACTCATGTGAACATGTACATTATACACTTAAACCCAAAATCTGATACGAAATCCATAACCCACATCCAATTTGGGCCAGGTTCGGGTTATGCATTTCAAACCTGAATCCATAAAAGGTTATCCAGACTTGAAATTTGAATTGTTAGCTTTTGCTATACGGTTGTTTCACTAATCAATTTTTGGCTTCCACAGGAGATCTTGGGCAAACTTATGATTCAAACAAGACACTCACACATTACCTATCAAACCCGCAAAAGGGACAAACAGTGTTGTTTGTTGGAGATCTCTCGTATGCAGATCATTACCCGAACCACGACAATCGCCGGTGGGATACTTGGGGAAGGTTCGTCGAGAGAAGCGCTGCGTATCAGCCATGGATTTGGACAGCAGGGAATCACGAGATCGATTTCGCTCCTGAAATTGTAAGCAAATCTCGATATCATTCATTGTTTCTAAGAAAACGTTTCATTTTCGTCCCTCAACTAATTATTTTGTTTTGAACCAGTTTAACCTGTGCCAATTTAAATTAAGAGAGTCGGTCCAATCCGATCCAATCTAATGGAAACATACCTTTTTTTTATTTTCAGGGTGAATACAAGCCTTTTAAGCCATTTAGTCATCGTTATCACACTCCATACAAAGCATCAAACAGTGCTGGTCCTCTATGGTATTCTATTAAGAGAGCTTCAACATACATCATTGTTTTGTCTTCATACTCAGCATATGGTAAGAATATACTCAAAAGAATTTAAGTTTTAATTGTTGGTGTTATATTTTCAAATGTTTATACAGCTATTTAGAGGTGGCAATTTCGAGTTTGTTCGAGATCAGGTTGGTAAAACCTGACCCAAAAACCGACTCGAAAGACCTTTGTGTTTGTTCGGGTTTCGTGCTACCTATCAGGTCAAGTTTCACTTCTCAGTGCAAAATATGTGAATGTGAATCTTTGCAGTTTGACCCGACCCATTTTTTTTTATCACTCCACTCTCATTTTATCTATTGTTATCTCTTTTGTTAAGTTGCTTCTTATCGCGTCTTTTGCGCTACTCACTTATCATTCCTTATACGTTTTAGGTAAATATACCCCGCAATATCAATGGCTCGAAGATGAGCTACCGAAAGTCAACCGGAGCGAAACGCCATGGTTGGTAGTTCTAATGCATAGTCCATGGTACAATAGCTACAACTATCACTATATGGAAGGTGAAACCATGAGAGTTATGTATGAGCCATGGTTCGTGAAGTACAAAGTCGACGTTGTGTTTGCTGGTCATGTACATGCGTACGAACGATCTGTAAGTTCTTCTAACGTTAATTTGAGATTGACTCGTGATATGGTGGTACTTGTTGCTTCCTTTAGCGTTACTTGTCAACTAAACTACATATTACAGGAACGTGTGTCCAATATTGCCTACAACATCGTCAATGGTGAGTGCATTCCTGTGAAGGACCAATCTGCTCCGGTTTACATAACCATAGGCGACGGAGGAAATATCGAAGGCCTAGCGAACAAGTAAGCTTACAACATATAACAACATTCTTAATGTTCTCGATCGTAGATAACAATTTATGACAATTTCCAAAATCCCTGACTCGCGATAGGGGCAAGAAGAAGGAATTTTATTTGGGAACGGGGAGATGAGAGAGAATTTTGTTGCAACTAGATTTGGCAAATCGGATTTTGGGTCGGGCTAGTTAGGGGGTTTGGATTGAAAAAACCTAACTGAAACCGAGATGTGAAGAATAATATTTTAAGCGAGATATGAGATGAGGATTACAAAACCCGTCACGAATATGCCCGTTGTCATTGCCCACCCGCCTTAACAAGACAATGACGCGTTGGGGAATGACCCCACCACGAGGAATAATCTTCTAATTAGGATACGAGACGAATTTACAAAACCCGCTACAATTCTGCCCCGTCATCATTCCCCGCCCATCCGGTCAAAACAAGGTTTTGTCCGAGAAATAACCCCGCAACAAGAAATACTTCCGAGCAAAATACATAACAAGAACCACATAACTTTTCTCAAGCCCGCCCCGCTGTCATTCCTTTTTTCCCCACATTTGTTTCGACTTCGGGTTAATAATTTATTATCATATGATTCTTGTTCCGCAGCATGACGTATCCACAACCTGCCTACTCGGCGTACAGGGAAGCTAGTTTTGGGCATGCCATTTTCGATATCAAGAACCGAACTCATGCCTATTATAATTGGCACCGTAACGACGATGGCTATGCCGTTGAAGCCGATTCTATGTGGTTCTTCAACAGATTCTGGCTTCCAGTTGATGAATCTGGCACCACTACCGACCATTGTTGATGGTGTGTTGTTGTGTAATGGAAGCTTTCTTTTCTTGTAAGTTTGAACGTTGTGTATTCTTCAATTGCATCTATGTTTCTTATACTTTTGTTTCTTGGAAATGATTTTCCCATGCAAACAATGAAATGTAATAATAGAGTGCAATGCACTTCAATCATGAAGGTGAATTTTACGTATTTTTCAAATTATGAGGGTAACTTTCGTGGGAAATTTAAAGCTAAGATAATTTAAAATCTTCTTATTTGACTATATCCTAGGAGATGACTTAACGATAAAACTCGCATATCTTTATGGAAGCTTGTGCGTTCATTTCTCATTGAGTCGGGTAAAGTGAGAATTTGGCTAAGATCAAGTAAAGTGAGATTTCTAGGCCTTTTGGGTAAGATCAAGTATGACTCTAATACCACTTGTTTTTTTTACCGATTTGATTTGCCAAAAAATATTATTTTTGCTTAACTTGCGGAAGTTTTACACGTAGGATCGTCAAGGAAAAAGTACGAACAAAATAAAATAAAAAGTAATAAGACACATAAAGAAGTTTACGTGGTTCAATAATTGTATGATATAATCATGACGTTTGACAGTAAAACACATTATTAGCAATAAATTTATAATTATATCTTTAAGCGTTTGTTAGTCTTGAACATATTATGTGTGTAGTGCATGTTACTATACAACTAATTTTTTTCTTTTATCAGCACAATACAGCTAATTAATCATACAAAAGTATGTTGACGACTCAACAAAATACAACATGATTATTAAATGTATCGATTTTAACACAAATACGATACAATTACATAATATGAGTCTGTCACACAAATTTTATGTTGCATTTCATGTTACGGATATAAATTGTCCCGTTAAAAACCCGATCCGAAACTTGAATGTGAGCCTCTCTCTCTCTCTCTCAACTCTGAACCGGAAAGAAGCACCTGCTGTCTTTTGTTCAGAACCGCGAGGTTAATCTCATACACAAACCTCCATAACCGAAAACTCGTCAAAAACACAGAGCTCTCTCTCTCTCTCTCTCTCTCT
>JAYMTA010003313.1:0-14512 GCA_036897625.1 Pelargonium cotyledonis | reverse complement strand
GCTGTGAGAGAGAGAGGTGGAGAGATGAGAGATGCTCCGGAGCCGTCGCCGTCGCCGTCGCCGGGGTGCTGTTGTGGTGCCGGTGCTCGGATCTCGGCTGTGAGAGAGAGAGAGGTGGAGAGATGAGAAAGATTCGCCGGAGTCGGAGCAGGAGCCGTCGCCGGGGTGCTGCTGTGGTGTCGGTGCTCGGATCTCGGCTGAGAGAGAGAGGTGGAGAGATGAGAGATGGGTTTGGGGTTCTCGACTGTGAGAGAGAGAGGTGGGGAGATGAGAGAGATCGGTTTGGGGATTTAGGTTAGTTTTTTTTTTTTTTTTTCATTTTAACTTAAGGTCTTGTTAGGGTACACAACTTAGATAGCTTAAGGGTATAATGGTCTTAATTTTACCATCAAATTAACGGTAAAACTACAAAATTGTTAAGTGGCAAGTTCATAGAAGCTGAATGTCATAATCAATAATTTATATAGGCTAGTTGTATGAAGTCACTACTTCATAATGACCGGATGTAATTACCCCTAAATTCTTTATGTACACTTTGTAAACAATATTTATGAGAGCGAGTTGAATCTTGCAAGAAGTTGATGTTTTCAAGTGTTTTTTTTATCTTTTTTTTTTCTTTGCAACTATAGGGCTCCAATAGTTTTTATTTTAGCGCATGACCACCAAAGTAATCGAGAACATTAAACATTAAAATAAATAAATAAAAAAGAGTGAGTTAAAATTTAGCATATTGGAAGTTGAGATTAGAACATCAAATTAGGTCAAATCATGATTGATATTTTCTAAAAACCTAGTTTATGTAGCAAAATTCCATTGTTTGGAGGTCAGTTTCCAACAGAAAATGAGTAATCAAGCTCTCTAATAAAGTCACTGTCTCCTAAATTGACACATTTGTCTTATTGGTGAATAGCATAACATAACTAATTAATTAGCATTAATATTACATTTATAATAATGCTTAAGATTCTAGTTATGCAATGTATATGATGCATGCATGCATGCATGCCTATATATGCCTTTTCTATGAAGCTTATTCTTCTACTTTTTTATCTGGTTTTTAATTATTAGGTTTCTTATATATATACAACAAAATATTGACAAGTATTGTATTAACGACCATATCTGAAACTTGTTAGTTGTGTGAATAAATTTAGGATGTTTGGTTTCTTCAAATTGGTAAATTATATATGTATGCACAAAATTTGTTTTTCTGTAAATTGACTAAATTGACGATAGATTAATGCACTTGTTAACCTCCTTGAAGTGAACTATATATGAATGTTTGTCAACAAAATGTACCACTTTTTCCTCAAGAGTTGTAAATCTACCCATACTATTAATATTAAATAAAAACTATGCATAATATGTATTAATGCGTCATCACATAAATATTTTAACTTTTTTCTTAAGATTTTGTTTAATTAATAATCAATTAGTTTTGTTTCATAAAAACAATAAATAAATAAAAATGATAGAGTGACCCCAAAACTTGTAGGGTCAAATAATTTATGCGCTTTAGACTCTTTTTAAAACTTCATGTTAAAGCATTCTTGTTGACAATATGGAGGAGAGTTTAGGGTTAAAAGTAGAGATTACCCCTTATTCTATAATTCAACTATATATAGTGCCATGTAATCAAACTCCAAATTTACTTATTAATTAACTGCCTTTGATTTCTATCAAATATGAATTTGGTCAAAAATCAGTTCATAAATTGTTTCTTTGTTCTCACTAGAAAACTAATCATCTTTCACACTAATTATGAATTAATTAAAGATATGTGAAGTTTGCATTGGTAATGTTTCATAGGAGGAAAATGTGCATTATATTACAAAATAATGTACATTTTCCTGCCGTAGGAGCTTCAACATGCATGGCGCTTTTGTTCATGTGCGTGTTGTTGTTCACGTTCTAGTTTTTCACTATACTGATTTATTAATTCAAACCGTACAATAACAAAGATATATAAAATTGGGGTTTGAAGAAAAATCTACACACACAAGACTGATAAACAAACTTAAAATCTAATTAATTTGTAAAACACTCTATTCGAAAATCAACTCGTAAACAAACAATTGAGCCACAATTAGTAAAAAGAAAAATCTTTAGTGATAATCAAGTGTGTACATTCGCAACTTTCCAAACGACATAGATTAAAGTCAATATTCTTTGTTGTAGCGAAATTTCTTACATTTTTCTTTAAGTCAGCATCACAGAAGCAACTTAATCTAAGGTGGCCTAACTTTTTTGACATTTGAGACCTCGGAAGGTATTGCCTTATTGGGTTTGTAACATACATCAAACCCACTGGAAATTCCATCTTCGATTTGTCATTTGTATAAAAGGCATTGGATGCTTTCTCTTTGAAACACGGCATGCCATGTCCGAGGAAAATAAAAAACAAAAAACTATAAATACGATAAAGTAAAATTCACATCTAAAATGTGATAAATAAATGTGTTTATTACAACCAGACGTTAAGTCAACTAGCAATTAGTTGTTCCAGTTCCAGATCGAAAAATTGCTCAGCGTTAGGCAGGGACAGTGGCGGCCCCACATGGTAAGTTATGGGATCAACTGAACCCACATTTTGAAAAGAAACAAATAGATATGTTTTGTTAAGAAAATATGCACATTACACCTAATTGACCCCACATTTTGAAGTACTTACATTAGTACAAATTTTTTGATCTCATCACTTAAAATTTCTGGGTCCGCCGTAGGGTAGGGGGAGCTTTACCGTTCTTATAAGTCTCATTCCCAGCTCAAATGAAGATAAATTTGAGTATGATACAACTTAAACGTGTTGATCGCGAGTCCGCCTCGAAAATCTTGCAATTAAAATAGTAGTTTATAATGCGATATGATTAGTTTAATTGTGTAGATTAGCTAGTTGTTGTGGAGGTGAAAATGATTATCCACTTGAAGAAGAAGGAAATGGTGATGATGGAGTTAGGCCTACCAGAGACGAATAAAAAGAAGTGGAAATCATGGCAAAGACTCAACCTCCATAAATTTGCTTATCAAACACCTATTTCAACGTTGCATTAACATTACCATCACCTTTATTTTTTTCTTGTAAGGTGCTATGATTTCAACAATGATGTAAACCATCTTGAAGCTGACAATTACATTCATTTATTAGCTTCTTTTTTGGGGATCCTATGCAACTTTGTGACAGATGGAGTTAACTCAAAATTCACTTCCTGTACTTAAATTTGAAAACATAAATAGTCCGAAAAGTAGGGGTG
Source organism: Pelargonium cotyledonis (assembly GCA_036897625.1). NCBI lineage: Eukaryota > Viridiplantae > Streptophyta > Magnoliopsida > Geraniales > Geraniaceae > Pelargonium > Pelargonium cotyledonis. The sequence continues at coordinate 11,261 of JAYMTA010003313.1, read as the reverse complement.
TATACAAACCGTCATGACGATCTGCTTAAAAACGTAACTTCCAATTCATTTTTCTTATGTATGACCGAACTAAACCACATAATTAATTATTGGGCGACTTGGTTCAATTTGGTTTGACGGTTTAGAGTACATGCATGCATGATATTACAACAAAAATGCAATAAATTTCAAATTTAAAACATACTCGATTACATGAGAGAAAGAAAGCAAAATACTAAAACATCTTCACTGCTTTTATCTCTACGTGGTAATTTATTGCTTCAGAGTAAAGAAGAAGTAACAGTGAATAAGAAAATAGGGAGGTGTGGTTTAGGGTGACGTTTTTTTTGAGAAATGATAAATATTGTTATTTCTAATATGATGTCCCGTCGCTAATAAATAAAAAATTACTTCCGTCTGCCAACTACAATATGGAGAAAAGGAGGTTCTTGTTTTGTTATTAGATATTTAGGGTTGAGAGAGTAAAACATAGCAAATGAATTACTAACTAATATTATATTACTTATTTTAGATTAGGCTAATGGACTTGGGAATGTGTTCTCTCATTGAATTGAGTCTTAAGTATATTATTTTAGGATGAGAATTAAGTGAATTAATGGCCCTAAAGTATTAGGATATAATGTTCTTATGAGTATGACGGTTGGTTCAGTTCTAGTGGTTTAAACTTTTTTTATACCGCTATGAGCTCTATTGCTTTGGTTCGGCGTGGTTTGAATCAATTTAAGCAGTGTGTATGGTGCAGTTCGTTTTTTTTAACACCCCTACCAAAAAGAGTGTTTGGTAGATTATTGTTGTGATATCAAATATTCACGAACAAGACTGGACATCACTTGTGGAGTCCATAGTGCTTTTGCGCCGAGAACACTAGTTCTAATCTGCGCGGACATTGACCTTAAAATCTTCTATTAACAAAAGCAAAAACAACCGGAATAAACTATCAATATTAAATTATTCGACCACAAGTACATAGTGTATATGCTTTCAAACTCGATTACAAAAGTATTAACTCTAACATACGTATTTCTTTGAATTGACACAAATAGAACTCCCTTCTTGTCTTTCTTTGTGTTTTCTCTCACTGCATTTCGGCTCTTTCACAACACTTCAAATTTTACTCCCTACATTGTATCTATATTGAAAGAAGAAATTAACCAAAAAAAGACATGGTTAAACTTTAGGACCGAAAAGTGAACTTCAAAATTTATGTTTTGAATGTGTGTTAACATCAGTTGAACACAACACACATTCCGTTGGTATGTGAGAACTCTAATGTAGTAAACGTTCGTTCTATCCCTCTAAAAGCCCATTTAAACTTGAAAGTCCGCTAGACCAAATTCTCAACACTATTGAACGTCACTATACTAGAAACAGTGATTTAGCTAATGACAATTTTTTACCCACACTATTGTGAGGAAAAAGAATCTAATCAAACACATGTGCCAATTTTTAAATTCCCACCAAATTTAACAAGAAATGGTCGTAGTTCATAGCAAAATAATTTTACTGGGTCTAATTTGGTGAGGAACAATGCCCCACAATTTTTATAAAATCACTCTCTCTCTCTCTCATTGGTATGGATATATAATTGTGGAATTTGTATTGTTCAATTTTATGATTAATGTTGCCTCAAAAAAAAAATTATGATTAATGTTGAAGTGGTATTGTGACAAAAATCAAAGAAAAATGGTTTGTCATCTCTCACTAAATTAGGCTATGGCAAAATAATTTTGATACAAACGACCACCATTACCGCTAAATTTGGCGGGAATCTGATAAACTTGTGCATGTGTTCGATTAGATCTTTTCTCTTACAATAGTGAGCTAAAAACAATAGTGATATATAATTATGTTATATTTCATATCATTAACTAAAAACAAACAATAAACCATTCAACCACAAGACAAAATAAATATATGTGGTTCATATGATTAGATTCACTTCATTTTTTCTATTTGATCGTCAAATTTGATTACAAAATCTAAAACTCTCTCAATCAACATAAATAAAGAACAATTTACTTTTCTCATTGTATTTGCGCTCACTGAATTTTTACTCTTACGCAACATTTGACGTTTTATCTATTACATCATATTTATACTGAAAAATGAATAAACAAATAATAAGTCTACTTACACTAAAAATGAGAAAAATAAATTTTAAATTGTTACTTTACATGTTGAACAACAGTTCACATCAAATGGATGCTCAATCAATTAAAAAATATGTGATTTAAAACTCTAATATAGTGAGCGAGTGTTCAATTCCTTTCAACTCTCTTTCAAATTTTATGCACATATTTTAGATTGCCATAGTCTTCACCAAATTTCTTCGGTGGATATAGTGTCTTCATCACACATTAGTAGAAAACACACTTTCTAGCTTGTGAAACTAATGAAGATATTATTGCATGATCACTATGTATTATATTAAAAGGATTTTTCCTACAGATACTAAAAGACCAATTGTCATTTTATTTAGCAACAATATGCAAGAGAATCGTCACCTAACCTAAGTACCTAACCCTGTAAATACGTTCATCTTGAAAATCTCAGTCTAACAAGCACATAATTTTTTAAATAATGTTGTCCAATGTTTTCTTCATTATATGAAATTTTGACCATAGCTTCGCTTGTTTGATTTGTATAATCATTAAATTTCAATGAAGATCAATTATTATAATTCAACAATGAGTTGAAGAGATCATAGAGATTTTAGATTAAGGACCGCATGCCTAGAATCCTAATCCCATAGATAATACTACTAAAATGCTATGATAAGACAAAGATAGTTGTCATTCAAAAGCAACATTCCACCAAAGCTAATTATAAAGGACGAGAAAATTAATTAAAATTAATAAATATACTCTCTTTTTTCATTGTTGGGGGAGGATATTTAACAAAGTAATAGGGAATATTAATAGTGGAAAGTGGGGCAAAGTGGCTTTAATAATTATTCCATGGATTAGCTTACGAAAGAGCAAAACAATGTACTTTACTGACCGGTTGGTGGCAAGTAAAGTGATGATTTTGTTCTGCAAATGGTTGATCCCAAAAAAAGCACCATTTTTCTTTTTATCTCCAACAAGTGTGGATGATCCACACTCCAAGCAACGGTGTGATTTAACTATTTTTTTTAAATTAAAGAATATAAAATTCTATACTAATTAATAAGATTAATGATCTTAGTGAACTAGTGAAGTGCTACATATTATGGGCCCAATTGTTGATATCTCATTTAGATTAGGCCTAAAGTGAGCAATTTTATGAATCTATAATATGACCTCAGAGATTGAGAAAATGAGTTCAAATTATATGAAAAGATGTTATGGAAAAATGGAAAAGCTACCATGTTCTGTAACTCAATTACCTGTAATCAAATACTTGCCTAGGAGGCCAAAGAAAGTTGAAATTTTGAACATGATTCTGTTGAGTTCCAGCATTTTGTTTCTCCATCTTGCTCTGCTCTGTAACTGCAGAAGTCAGAATGTAAGTTTACCGAAAGTTACGAGTTTTGCAGTATGTGCATTGCATTGGCATCTAAGGTTAGATGTTAGGATTTGAAATTTTGAAATGGAAATGAGATTCTTATTCTTAAGTCATTCTCGTGATCAAAAAGCGCACTAATCCAAACATGATGATTGTTCCGTTTGTTGATTCTCATTCACCAAGCACAAATTCTAATATAAAAATGCTACCTCAATGACTACATAATCAACTTGAAATCACTACAATAACTGCGTGAGAGAGAGTTCATGGCAAAATTTCAACTTTTCTAGTATATGCATTCCACTTGCCATTTAAATCATCATATATGAACTCGTTGTCAGTTCCAGAAGTAAATTGCACGGCTATCAAGTAACATACAATACATTGCGTAAAGATATGGAAACTCTATCATGAGAAATCAAACATATACCACCTTATGATCTTTCATTACCATAGTTATTCATATCCAAGCTGACAATTTATATCCATGCAAAGAATTGATGAAAACGCAAATAGTTAGATACAGTATTCTCTACCGGCTGTATAGCGGGAAATCATCATATTTCCTAAGTTGTAACAAATTATATTCCTTAGTTACAATGAAAAACACAATGGACTGATCTGCATCTGATCAATCAAATATATATCATTCACTCGAGTGATACGGAAAATGACTCTTTATCATTGTGGTGTGCATAGATTAAGAAATATGGAACATACCACATAGAGGACATGTATGCATACCTTTAATCGATAATTATACGATTATGATGTTTTCTCTTTCGCCTCCTTGCTCTCCTCAAAATTCTGTCAGTTTCCTCCCTTGCCGCCATTATAAAATCGTCTGTCTCTTTCCAGTCCAAAAGAGAAATTATAGTAAAACAGTCCAGATAATTTTAGTGGAATGTAGTAAAGCAATTAACACTTACATATTACTCAAAATCTCAAAATAGTTATATAAGTTTATTGTATTCATTGAAACATAACATGCGCAAACCAACAAAGAAAATATTCAGACCTGCTGAGCTTGCTAGCCCAAATAAAATAAAGCATTCTTGTGGGAAACATTTGCAGTTGTTACTGTATTCATATAGCCTGTTGCTTGCAGATTAAGCAGAAACATTTGCAAAATGTTTTTTTTTCTTTCTGTAAGGTTCAGGCATTAAGTGGTCTAAAATACCAGCATGTTGGACAGAGGTAATAGTGCATCTGATGCCTAATTAATCCAGTATACTTGTTTCTAAATGCTGGCTACCAGTGATAAGCCAGCCACAGAACTAAGTTGAATTATCATATAAATTAAAGATTTGAAATACAACATTTGCCTCCCATAAAACAAACAAGCAATTATGGGCTAAAAGAATAAATCTTGCAATTACTTTCACTAAATACCTGTTTCCTTCTCATCAGCCAAGCAGGAAAATCCTTCATCCATATCTTCATCGGATGCAATGTCAATTCTACATTCTCTTCCCTGCATCAGGATCAACACAAGGTAAATGGTCAACTAACATTTTATTTTCCCTTTGTTTTGTCATTTCAAGTCATGTAACTTATTGTGACTCATACTAACGACAAGGGAAAAGAAAAAGGTATGACCTACCTGTTTGGCGCAAGCGACTCCTTTTTTGAAGTGCTTCTTGTTGGAATTCCTCCCAGTTGAAGCTGGTTCTTCAACTTTTACTGAGTTCCAGCATCCCATTACTATTTTCTTATGTTGACGTGGTTGCATACAGATTTTTGGAGGAAAAGTTCTACTAGAATCAAGAGGATGCCTTTTAGTATCTTGATTCTTGAAAGTCAAAAGGCTAGAAGAGCAATGACACAAGCATAATGTAAGAACTAAGGAACCATATATGTGTGTGTGCATAGATATATCCTAGAAGATAAGAAAATCATGCAAGCAACGGTCAACTAACTTGGATCTGACTGAGATTCATGACATTTACTGAATACAGATGAGTGCAAGAGAAGAAAGGACAGAAAGTGGATGCATCAGGAGTGATCATATATGAAAGCCAGCTATAGTACTTCGATTTGATACAAGATATAGGAGGATGATAAACAATATATACAGATTATAACAAACCATGCAAACTCTTTAACAGAGACGGTTAGACCTGAAACAATGATATAAAGTCTACCTAAATATTATGCTACTTTGGTTTTGTTAAACAAGTAATAGCCACTACCAAGTGATATTGGGAAGTGTGATGGACTGGACAGAGCATCAGATAAGATAGCTCAAACCTTACAAATTTGTCATATTTCAATAGTGAACTTATATTGGTAACCTGTAAGGGGTGAGTATTATAATATGAGCTATTCTATCCTATCACTTATACCTGATGAGCCAATTATAGCTTTAATTCTCAGTTCCAACTGTATCTTAAATCAAGTATGATATCAGATAACAAACAAATTTGTACTTTCAATAATCAAAACTAAGAATCTAATGAATTTCCATGACTTACACTTACTGCATGAAGAAAAATGATCCATAGACACCTTCGAGATTCAGTTACGGACATCTAACAAGATTATTTTATTTCCAAGTTTGTGCCAGAAAACGCATCCTTATAATTAAATTAATACAAAAGATGACAAATTTGAGCATTACGTACTCGGTAGGCTGTGGATTTATCTGTGGACTAGCAAAATGGCCAGTACCCTGCAGTTTCATACCTTTTGTAAGAAAATATATTCACAAATATAAGTGCTTCTGTTGGGTTATTCTTAATATGGGAAAAGCACCTTTCGTGGAAGAATAGCAAGTGGAGTACACCCTTTCCTGGGGATGGGGATCTTTAGTATGCAAGCCACTTTCTGTGAGTAAAAGGGTAGTGAAGAGAAATACAGTTCAATTTAGTACTTCAGCAACCCTACACACAAAAATAAATATATGAATTTCACATTTACCTCCATCTCTTTGGCCAATGACATGCTAAGATCACTTCGTAATTTCAGTAAGGATGATTCAATCTTCTCTGGTAAGGTTGAAAGCACTGAGAGTGCCTCCTTAAAGTTGTCTTGATATTTATCCTTGCTCAATTGATCAGATACAGAACTCAACCCCTCATCAAGGTTGGCTTTAATATCTTGTCCCTTATAATGTTACCATTTCTTAGTTAGTGAAGATTTCATATCCACTGTACCTTGAATAACAGAGAAGAGAGGTGCAGTTTCATTACCATTTGCTGCAGTGAGTCATCATGAGCACTCAACTTCTGTCGTATGCCTTCAGCTGAATAAAATAGAGAATAACAAAAGTATTTATGCAAACTAAAAAAATGGCTTATGCACAACATACATTAGAATCACAATTTAATGTTCACAGATCCATCCCTCTTTCTAGAAGCACAATTAAACCATCATGCACACTAGTACTTCCTGTTGGAACATTAAGAAAAATAACAGTAACATTTCATGCAGATCAATAATTGAACTATATATATATTTTTTTTTTGAAACAATAACTGAATTGTATTCAAACTGTAAGTAAAAGCTGCTCAGAGACATCAAGTGATTTTACTGAATAAAGGGTTTAATTGCCATGTATTGAACTAGTATTGAGAATCTTGGGTGTCATGAAACATGGAGAGTTCTGCTTGTTTCTAGTTTCCAATTTAACAATCTATTAACTAAATTTATCTTAAAACTACCCTAAATATTAAGAAATTGAATTTCCCACTCAACTATTCCTAGTTGCTAAGTCACCAGCCAATAAAGTCTTCAATACATAAAACAGTATTGCAAGTTAATCCAATAATTTAGACATTTCCAGTGTGTAAAATAAATAGACTCACTCTCCAGCAACACTTCCTTGGTTCCTTTGTTTACTTGCATGATGTCACTCTGGACAGAATCCAAGATCAATCCAAACCTCATTACTGAAGTTTCCATCATTCCAATCCTGCGTTCGAGTTCTTCACTAATCTGACCTACTTGGGTAGATAAAGGTTTAGTACATAACAGAAAAAATGATGACATGCTTTTGCAATGACGAAAAGTCTTAACAATGATGCTCAAGCCTTTTATGAATGTAATTAACTTTCAGTCTTTCAAACAGGAGTAAACTTACATCTATGGTCTGTAGCAGAGGAAGCATTCCATTTCCGTGTTATGTTGGTGGAAGATCTTGAGATTTGCATTTGGTTTTCTTCTCGTGCATGATTAACTGGGGGTAAACAAGAAATCCTCCTGATTGAGTTCTCTCGTTCTTGAGAACCAAATCTCTGGGTAGATAAGATGGAGAAAACCAATCATTAGAAGTTCCAAAGCTTAGTATGTTCACTTTCGGTCAGAATGTAAATGAAAAACAGAAAGTTAATCAAAATATCGGAATTCTCTGTTATCCCTCCGTTTTATCAACAACTAGACCATCACTTATCACTGTTATCATTGAGAGCACAAAGGGTATTCAACCTGATCATTTGTGACCACTTCATCGAGAGAGTTTTGGGAGAGTTGAGAGAACATGCCATGTTGAGACGACGAAAGCCCCTGTGAAAATGATTGCTCTGACGGTTGTGAACGAAGTTGTGACATTTGATGTCCAGTTGATACAATGCTTGATCTCCTTCAGATGTTTAAAAATAAATAAGGAAATAAACAGAACATGTTAAGAAGAAGAACCACAGCATTTAAAAACAAAATCAAGTTTATAGTCTCTTCTTTTTTTAGGCGACTGGCAAAAAGATCATGGTATATGTCCTCTTTTATTTTATATTTTTAAAAAAATTTGGATAACTTTGTTTTGTTCCTTACAATTTCACAACATTCAAACTGAAAAACATTGGTTCTGTTGGAAGTTACCAGTCATTTTATTAGAAGAAACAGAAGTGTCAAAAAAAGAAAATGTGGATTTGAGATTTATCATTTAAGAAAAGGAATACAGTCATAATTTTAAGTCACATAGTCAGAAACTAACATTAGCTAGTTTCTTAGGCACAGAAGACTGTGCGCTTGTCTTTTCTAAATAATAAACACTCTGGATCATCCCCCACACCCTTTTTATTTAAGTCTTTCCAAAATAAAACTATGCATTTCAAGATGGAACTGGAAGCACCTATGGATCATCAACAAATGAAAAGGAACTCAAATTGTGCAACTAGAAAAATAAGTCAAAGGCCTTTCTGCATTTGGTAATTGAGAAATATAGAAAGGAAAGAAAACAAACTTCCGAATCTTATAATGCCTATTTTCTTAGTTCTCAAACAATACACAGTGGCAGTTCAACTAAAATAAGAAGTCAGATTAGATTATGGTGAGCTTAGCTTGCCTCTAAAATTGAATTTCTAGAGTGATTAATTCTTAAAATCAAATTTTCCATCATTTTCTGAACAAACAAACAGATCCTGTGTGATAACCTGTTTCCAATTCCTGAAATTGTTTGTATAAAGAAAAGTGGGGAAATCAAATGGAAAATGAATTTGAACACTCTCTAGTCCCTACCAATGGAGGAAAAAGTGTAGCACTGAGCTGAAGCCAGCAAAATTAGACGATTCGAACTAAATTTACTGGTCAAAATTTTCAGATTCAAAATATCTTTTGCTTCAAACACCTTTCTCCAAACATCAAAACAACGATTCCGAATAATGCCACAACATAGAGAAAGGTTTCAATGAGAGATTTAAATTCAAACTTGCGATCTTCTAATGTCATGAATTTTGGAGCAACATCAGTCTCCTTAAAACCATCAGCAATTCAGTTCCGGCTGTTTGGTTGCGGAGAAAATGGATGAAGACAAAGTAGAATGAACACAGCAAAGCATAAAACAAAAAGTAGCTTCAAACGAATTCAAAATTGAAAAACCAGTGAAAACTATCAGATTTTCCAGTTCTCTGGTCCAGATTTGGTGATGAACAAATAGAATGATGATTAAAAAAAAAAGAGAAAGAATCAGACCTTTGTTGAGAAGGAGGGAGGACGGAGATGGAGCTGAGATCGCAGGCTTTGTTGATATTCAACTTCATTTCAGAGAAAGCCGAAGAGGACACACCGAATGAGCAAAATAGAGTCCGTTGTGGACTTGTGGGTTTATATCGTACATACAGTACGGATACAGAGAGGAGAGCGCCAGAGCGGGAAAAAGAAAAAGGATCCGTAAAACGACAATGTGTGAAATTAAAACGACAAAAAAAAATTGGAGATGCAGGGGATCGAACCCTGTACCTCTCGCATGCAAAGCGAGCGCTCTACCATTTGAGCTACATCCCCATTATGTTAATCATTATTACAAAATCATTAATTTTATGTACTAAACATGTACACAGTTTCAACTTTCAACTTTCAACGACCTACTTCTCAATTCATAATTTGATAGCACTATACTGCTCTATGTTTCAACCTCCCAGTAAATTTTTCTAGAATGCTAACTTTTTCCGAAATATTTATATGTGCATTTATCACATCGGAAAGTAAAAGAAAAATGTGAAATTTTGAATTTGAAAAGTAAATATTATGTTTGGCTAAAATTATAAATAAAGATTTATTTTCCCCTCATATTTAAATGTTAAAAAATAATAATAATTAACGAGTTTATATTTAATTTTTTACTCGTAAAAGTATATATTTTGAATCATATGCAAATTTAAAAATAAAAAATAGAACAAATTTCTTACATTGTCATATTATCTGTATTCAACTTATAAATGTATTCACAATTATGTTTGATTTTGTGCTATGTTTACAATATTGAACTATTAATTGATAATTTATTGAAAAATGGGAGATAAATATAATATTTCTAACTCAAATTACATGAGTTATATATGGTAATGTTAGACTCGAAATCCATACTATGGTAATTTTTTAGTTTTTATTATTCTAGTCTTCTGCAAACTTTTTAATATAAAATATATTTAGTGGGTCAATGTTATTAACCTTTTATAAATTGAACCATTAAAGAGTATAATTTTATCTTTATAATACAATGATGTGTCAATAATACGTCCACCTTTTATCTTTAACCATTGTGGATACCCTTATGAAACCATGTAATAAGTAGTAGACTAATAATCTTCGACTAATACATTTTAACTAAAGAATTATAGGGTATGGTTTAATTATATAGTAGTTGGAGATCCCATTTTTTCTTCACTTTTTCGATGTGCGACAAGTTATTAATATATACAATAACAATTCGCTTTGTTTTTTATGAGTTTCCAATGTGAGATTTTTACATTTTTTTTCTTCTAATGTGAGATATTTCTTTTTCCTTTCTTTCATCTTATATGTAACTTTAACTATTATCAATTTGTCATCAACAAATAATTTACAAGTTTGTAATGATGTTATGATTTAGTTGTAATTTTAAGTAAAACTTTGTTGCATATAGTCAAAAGATATGATAAAATATAAAATGAATGTAATATATTATTATACAATTGTATTCACATGACAATTTCAAAATTTGGTGGAGGTGAGGCTCCTGGAGACGAGGCTCCAAAACTTGGTGGAGACGCGACTCCCAAACTTAGGGGGTGGCAGGCTCCTGAAGACGAGACTCCAAAACTTGGTGGAGGCGAGGCTCCTGGAGACGAGGCTCTAAAACTTGTTGTAGGTGAGGCTCATGGAGACGAGACTCCAAAACTTGGTGGGGGCGAGGGTCCTGAAGACGAGGCTCCAAAGCTTAGTGGAGGCGAGACTCCTGGAGACGAGGCTCCAAAACTTGGTGGAGGCGAGGCTCTAAAACTTAGTGGAGGCGAGGCTCCAAAACTTGGTGGATGCCAGGCTCCTGGAGATACGAGGCTCCAAAACTCAGTGGAGGCGAG
>JAYMTA010003312.1:0-14514 GCA_036897625.1 Pelargonium cotyledonis | reverse complement strand
GTCATAAAACTTCTCCATACAAAACTTGGGCTAGACCCGCACTTCGCCTCCAAAAACATACCCGACGAAAAATATTTACCTCTAAAAACTCTCCCAAACAAAGATGACTCTTGAGACACCAAACGCCATCCCTGCTTCCCCAACAATACGACATTCACTTCTCTAAAAGTACGAAACCCCAACCCTCCACCATCTTTCCTCTCACACAAACAATACCAACTCGCCCAATGCACCTTCCCGGCACCCCACCAAAAGCGACGAACTAACTTCTCAATCTCCTCACACACATGAATCGGGAACAAGAACATCCCCATCACATAATTTGGCATAGCTTGGATGACCGATTTAATTAAAATTTCTTTCCCCGCTTTTGATAACCACCTATTATTCCAGCTCCCCAACCTACTACGAATCCTCTCCACCACCGACCTAAATAAATCCACTTTCCTCCTACCGATCCCAATGGAAGCCCCTAAATAAGATCCAAATTGATCAACACACTCCACCCCCAACAAACCCGCCAGCCTCCTCTCTTCTCCCGACCCGACATTACTACTAAAACACACGCCAGACTTAGTATAATTCGCGGCTTGCCCTGAACACTGCTCATACCTTCTTAACATCTCCCGAATACGACCAAACTCATCATCATTTGCCTTGCAAAACAACACCGAATCATCGGCAAATAACAAATGGGAGACCGATGGCGACCCCCTCGCTATTTTACACCCATGCAACAACCCAGCCCGCTCCCTCCTCCGAATCATTGCCGATAAACTAAAAGTTTAATCTTCACGGGCAAGTATATTATAGTTTTAAAAGATAACGGAAGAGAAATAGATAAATAGCTATAGTAGTTTTGAGTTAAATCTTCACCAAATTGAGTAACAAACCTTGTCCACAAAATGCCAACATATAGGGTTGTTAACTGGTTTGGTAATTGTTCATTGTCAATTGGCACCAAACCAAGGGTCAAAATAGTCAAAAGGTTGAAATAGTACCTTCCATCAAGAATGTTAATGGTAGAGTCCACTTTATTTGTAGAGAGTTCCCTCCTTGTTTCACCAATTATTTGCTTTTTTTGCTTTGCTCATGATTACACTTGTCCACCACAACCACTACCACACTCTGGGTTTTAAGTTTCCTCGGGACACTTTCTCCCCAAAACACTAACACAAAGAGACAGCTGAAGAAACAAACAAGGATCTTCCATTCATCACTGAGACAAGAAGCTCAAGTTTTTACAACATCACCATCTGTAAGTAAGCCATTTTCCTTCACTTTCTGGGTTTTGAGGTTAGTGAAAACAAGAAATAGCTTTCAAATGCTCCACAATGGCTTCTATTCTTGAGCATCATGAAGCATTTTCTATATGTTCATCATCTCACATTCTGTTCACTGTTATGTACTGATGTTTCAACATGAGCATGCATTGATTACAAGAAACACAGAACAGATAGGAAACAAAAAAAAGTTCACACCAAAAACCAAAACCCAGTTCCATTGCAATCAAATCAAGTTACATTACATCAGAACTCAAAGGGTGTAAAAGAAGGCAAGAATTACTTATTCTATAGCTCTGCACACCCAAGAACAGCACAGGACTCCATTTCCTGGTTGATCTTCCTTTCCATTTCTTTTTTTTTTTGTTTTTTTCTTTTTTCTTTTCCTTCCGTTTCTTTCATGATATATGTTCCAGCTAGGATATAGGCGAGCTGCCAATGTATAATTACACTCTGAATGACTAGGGATTATATATAGCTGTTCCTCTATACAGATGACATATCAAGGTCAAAAAATGGATGGGGAACTAAAAACACCCAAAACCAAATCTCACTAGAAGAGAAGACAAACGAAAGAATGGCAAACATAAACTAGCACACCGTGTTTCGGTGTGGAGTATATGGGCAGTAACGTTGAAGAAAAGAACACAGAACATTCTGTTAGATGTCTGGTGATGCTAGAATGCACCATTGCATTCTAGATATATGGGGTCATGTCCGAACCTGGCCCCTTTGTGATTAATTCAAGGCAGGAAAAAACTGCAAGTTTAGGAAACTAACTTCAAATAAGAAAGCTCGTGAACCCGGAATATGCTTTGTTGCCTGAGGGAAATATGTGACGTGATGGATCTTTGGATCTAAGACTGTAGAATTTCTGTATGTGAGATGGATCAGAAGTGTAGGTTATAAACTTTTTAGGAGGGCTCTTTTGCAGGGCGGCGGTTGCGAAGGATTCATGTTTGGATTGGGAGAAGGTGATTCCACTCCAAGTGTTTTCAGTAGGAAGTTCCTCTCCTGAAAAGATGCATCAAAACAAATTGTTAGTCTTGGATCAAATATTGAAATATACATGTAATTCTTTATGAATATGCAAAAGTAGAGGAAAAAGATAGCTCTAACAAATTCAAGTTTTGAAAAAGTCACAATCTTTTGCCCTTTATGTTTGCATAAAATGCTTAGGCACAGAGAAGAAGCACTTGGAAAGTTAAACATTCATATATCATCAAATGGCAGAGATTTAGCTCTTAACTGATTGAAGGCTGTGATAGATTAGAACTTAAAGTTTGGAACTTTGACTTTTGGTTGGACTTGGGATAATCTAACTCAGGAACCCTTCTGATTGATGCTCATATGTAGAACATACAAAATCTTTCTGTTATTACTACCCTAGTGGCACTACTATCACAATGAAGACTACATATAAGCCCAAAATTCGGCATTTGCGTATTTAGTATCATGCCAGTTACCTTTTAACTAGCTCGGTAGCAGCTTGAAAATATGTAAGCAACTAACTGATTTCTCTGGCAAAAAAAAAAAACTGAAGTCACGAAATTCCACCTTCCAACTCTTGCAAGTTGCAACAACCAGTTAATATGAAGTCTACTTAAGAAGTCCAACTCATCCACATTTTCTCCCCTTTCTACTGTCATTTATGTTTTACAACCACCACCATCTCTCGAGCCAAGATTTTGTCATTTCTAGCTTAAAGATGAGTCAGCACACAAGTCCTCTTGTTGCCCATAATACTACTATCAATACAGCTACTACTTGTTCATCAAATGCTTCTGGCAATGGCTACAACATGTAGAATCTTAGTTTTGAATAACTTACGCTTTCAGAAAATATTGGGCTGGGAATCCCAGCTGCCAAAGATCTGAAGACGGGGGTTATCTGAAGTGGAGAGCCAAATTCGTTGCTTGACAAAGCAGATGTAGCTCCATCGTTATTTGTCTGTTCATCACAAGACGAGAAAATCTTTGCTGCAATGAAGTGAAACATAGTCAGCAATATAACTCTAAGATTCTCATACTAGAGCACTGTAGCCTTATATTTTAAACACAGAAGTACAGTACCTTGATTGATGGTTGCACCAGAGACAATACCGTTCTCACATTCACCAACAATATTTTCCTCTCCAACATGAATTGTTTGAAACCCAATTCCAATTTCCTGATGAAGAGTACCTATCTCAGCAAGAGTTTGTTCTGTTTTATCACCAGTTGTGTGTGGCAGGAGAGTTGATCCTGTACTGTACTCAGAGCTGCTTGGAGACTCCTCAGATAGATCAGGTTGCCTACAATGTATTAACCAATACCATCAATTAGACATTAGGTGATGAGAAGAGCCTGATTGAATGAATTTGAGTATAGTTCAAAATGGCGGGAGCCTTGTGCACTGAGCCACACTTTTTCATTTGCTTCCTTTCATTACCTCCAAGATCGCTGACTTCCTTCATTACTACTCCTCAAGTCTGCCACCAAGTCTTTAATGTCTTCAAGTTGAAGATCAATAGATTCAGTACCAGATATCCTATATCTGAATATATCACCTTGCTTGCTTCTATTGAGAAAATCTTGGAGTACCTGAGTATCACGTTTGCATCAGAAGGCGTATTAAGGAAGAGAAAATCTAGGGAACTCCTGTAGTAAAACACAAGAATGGCATTCTTTCCATATGGCATGTGACATGGGATCCTTTCTTTTTTATCATCTTATTGCAGTTCAGTCTAAATAACGATAATCTAACAGATAAAAAAATACTTCATTATATGATTACATAAATTCAATTGGAGAAACTGCATGATTCTCCTTGATTTTGCAGAAACAAATTAACAGTTAAACCCCTTATAAATGAGGTACATTGCAACTGGGAGGGCATTCATAGATCCTGATAGGATAAGGAACAAATTATATAATGATCTAATCTTCCTCACCTTCCAAGCATTTTCAAAACTCTGGTCTGTGTTCTCTGTGTTAACTTTCACTGCAAGTGAACTGAGCAGTTCTGATTGTTGCATCAAAGCCATTACTTTTGGATCATCCTTTCTGCGAAATGTTCCTTGCACGTTGCTCTGGGCTGCTTTTTGGTCAGAAAGGAAACTGATGTTAGTTACCATAGCTGAAAAAGAAGTGATTGTTACAAGTTACACTTCAAAGTAATACTGGCCTATTTTTTAAGATGATATTCAGTTCTCAAACATATTCACTAGCTGTGCTTGTCAGGTTTTGCTCTAAACGAAAATTGACTTACCATCACTGATCTCTTCAGCATTGTTCACATGATGCTGGACTGGCAAGTTCATAATGTGCGGAGAGTTCTGGCCCAATACTGCAAATGGAGGTCTTAGCTGCTGATCCATCGTTGTAATGTTTGGCTTGTGCAATCTATCTCTATAGTTGCAATTTTCTGTGGAAGTAGGAATGTGGCTCCTCCTGATAATAACAATGATCAGTTAAGCAGTTCACAATACTTGATCTATCAAGCATTTGTTTGTAAAATTAAAATTAATATCCCACCTCATCCTCTTGATAGGTCCAGCTGCTTCTGACTTATCATCTGTCTTGGATCCTTTTTGCAGTATACACCTTTTGTTATTTTGGTTGATGTATGAAGTAGCATTCTCCTTTGCTAAGGCTTCATATTTTGCCCTCTTCTTGCACAAGGTAGAGAACCGGTTTTTTACTGCATTATCCGTTCTGTATAAGCAACAAAATGAATGTAAATCAATCATAAAGTAAAGATAAAAAAAAGTTGTGATTGTGCAAAGACAGGCCAAGAACTTCGTATATACCTGCCTGAAACCACTTTTGCTATTTCTGTCCATCTATTACCAAAAATCTTTTGAGACTGCAAATACAGTAGGTTGATAGATCATGATCACACTCAACAAGAAGGTTGTTTTTGAAGAAAAAATGAACATGTGCCTGAAGAAAATAAGCTCTCTTCTCTTGAATACTTTTTTTAGTAACCACATCCCTAATCAATCCTCACTCCACATCATACATAAAAGGTTCAATGGCTCATTTACCTCACATAGCAACATGTCTTCCTCTGGTGACCACCCCCCTTTCTTGAAATCAGAATTCAAGTAAGTGTACCATCTGCAATAATTTCATTACAAAATCAAATCAAAATAGAAAAAATGGGTAATAAACACAAGAACAGTGACAGTTTCATAATTGGAGAGGCAAAATACACAGGACCAACTAACTATCCTAACCAACTTTCTAGTTCAAAATCATCTGTTCATAAAGAGGTAGAAAAAAAATATCATCATCATTGCCATTTCACTAACCTCCTCCTGCACTGTCTTGTTGTCTTATCCTTGAATTTCGAAGCAATTATCGCCCAACTTCATACCCAAAAAAAATTAACAATCAAAGTAAGATTCCAATCAAAACCCTCAATTTCAATTGAACAATTAATCACACCCACAACAACAAAATCAAAACTTCAAACACTTTCTTCAAATAAAAAAAATCATACTTGTCAGTCCCATGGAGGCTAATTTGCTCTCTCAGTATATCATCTTCCTGTAAAAACTCAAAACAGCAAAACCCATTTCTATTTTCAGCAACACAAACCAAAATCACTATCAATCTATCATTGACAGCAACAGCAACAACAACAACAAATGAAATTGAAAAACAAAGTGACCTGTTGACTCCATGTAACGATGTGACGCTCCTTCTTCTTCGAATCTTCATTACCAGAAATAAGATCCTTGTTCAAATTCTTCTCCTGCATTGTCTTCCAAATCTTCTCCTTATCTCGACGCTCCCTCCTTTATCGAACCCAATTCGCATACTACTAAAGTTCAAGTCTTTATATACACCAAAAAAGAAAAAACGCAAAATCCCCCAAAAAGTAACCCTTATTGCTTTCTCTCTTTACAAAGATACTGTTGGGTTCAAACGGACACCGTAAATAAAACACCAATCCGCTCCGATTTTTGACCTTCCTCGGATCCTAATCACTTTCCAGCCACCACCTTCGATCACCACAGAACCTGTATTGAGTGTGTTCAATTCAAACCCACCTCACAAATTGCGGCAGAAAGTGAAAGAAGCTACGTATTGGAGACCAGATAAGCGGTTTTCGGGAGCGTAGATCTGAGAAACTGATGCTTCGGAGAGAGAAGAAGAAGAAGAAGCAAAAGGCTAGTGATGATGATGAAGGAATTGTAGGGATTGAGAGTTTTGGGACTTGGAGAAGGAAGAGGAATGAAATGTCGTGGCTGCTCTGTTTTGAAAAACAAAACAAAAATAATGTTAATATTTTATTGATGTGAAAGCAACGGACTGTTGGTTTAGTGCGCGGGTATGAAGGCAAGTTTGAAAAAAAAACGCTGAATTTCATGAAGACCGCCATTAATGGATGGTTGAGTTGGAGGAGACTATGAGAGTAGAATTGTATAACTGATAATTCGGATTTTATGTCGGTTTTTTTTTTGTTCGGGTTAAAAAATTTAATTCAAAATAAATGTGTGTTTATGATTTTACGTCTTATTAGAGGTGATAATTTGTGTTCGTAGATAGTATTAAAATGTCTGCATTCTTATCAATATGTTAATTTAAACTCGACTTGTTTTTAGCTGGTTGGATAATACAATATGTTTTATAAGCGAATTGAATAATACGGTCCGTTTATGAGGCGCTTCAAGTTCAAAATTACACAATCTCACCCGACACGACCATAAATATTTGACCATTTTAACTCATATGAGATATTTTTTTACACCACATGTTCAAAAATTTACCTTGTATCCTTATATAGTGAGTCAATAAATAAGTTACATGATCTGTTTAATATTTAAATAGATTCGACACGAACAGAACTTAATTATTCAACATGTTGAGTTAGTCAACACAAACTTGATTATGTTGAATCCAAATCCACAATGTGTAGTGTCGCAGGTCATAACTAAAATGTCAGGCATAGTATAAAGTATTCATATTTGTAGTTCGGGTTTGTATCGGGTTTTCTTAATTCAATTTATGAAGAACTAACTTGAATTCGACTATGTTTTGAATTGCATGATGTACTAACTATGGCCGATTCGCCCCCCAAAAAATTATATTTTAATTATTTGTTTATAGATATGGTATAAATAATAGTATATGGATGATGATAGCTATAATGTAAGTATGTAAGTGTAATGACTGAGGAGTGAGCAAGCATGGGGTCTATGTCTATGCTGTTGTTGTTTTTGAAAATGCACAGTTTTTTAAAGGGGCCATGATGTTCTTCGTGACCTAACCTATATTTACCACTCTCCTTCACAACTTCCTTGCCTTTGTCATTTCAATCCATTGCTTGTTTTGGTTGTTCTTATGTACCATTTCTTCTCTCATTGTCAAGACGCTCTCATTTGGCTCTCTCTCATATTTGAAATCATTGTCACGTATTTATGTGTGTTTATCATTTATCTTTGTCTTCTACTACTTGAATATGATTGATATTATAGTCAATTAGTATTTACTTGTTTTGTATTTATACAAGTAATGTCACATTTTGTTCGACAAATTTTTGTTTTCATTCACGCGTGTTTATTGCATTAAGATCAAATCTACCGTGTTTATTCACATGTATGTGACATTAAAAATGTGCAACGACTAGGTATACCTCACAATTCAAATCATATTTGAAATAAAGTATGTAATAAACTGATTCACAGGATCAACACCTTTAAAGTCATACCACGCTCAGACTGATCCTTATTCAAGCCGGATAGAACCACAAAGGCGGCAAAGTTCTCCCTACTAAATTTTAAAGCAGTTGCGTTCCCTCTAACTCAAACTTAAGACCTTAGATTAAGCTGAAACAACTTATTACCAGTTGACCCATGCGCTTTGTGGTTGATCAAATCTAAACTTTTATAGCTTGTACATTGAGTTTCTAACTCCATTTTTGTGAACCTATCTTATTTGATAATTCAAACTTTAAGCTAAAAAATTAAGCAAAAGTCAAAATGTATAGGATGAAGCTTCTTCAACCATAAATGTTTTAAGTTGAAACCTCATTTCAACACTTAATTTCTATAAATAACCACTAAATGTGACAATTTCTTTGTGGCCAAACAAACACCTACAACATTTCTTCAATGTGCATGTCAAGAGTCAACAAACCCAAGTGCTTCTGAAGGCGGTGCAAGGAACGCGCTCTGCGATTGGGTGAAATGGTTGGGGAGTGAGGTTCGAAAGCTAATTAAATGAAGAATGAGTTTCACGTGATTCGTTAGGGAGTGAGGTTCGAAACAAAAATGAAATTGGGTGGAAGATTCACGCTCCCTGACAAGCAAAAGCTGTGAAGCTCACTACTCGTAATATACATACGACTCTTCTAATTACATAAAGTAAATGTTTTGAGTTTGATTTTTGAAATTGAAAATTTTGTTTTGGTGTGTGTTGGCACCTACTAGCTTGGTGTTGCATTTGTGGCTTTGCTTCCCTAAATTATTGTTTTTTGTTTTCGTATGTATAATGTCTATAACAAAAACAAATGCAATTTAAAGTACATAATTGAAATAATATAAATGAAAGTATATAATAGTATATTTGAGCAAATTTTGTGCTCGTAAGTTCATTGGAACGAATAGTAATGCTGATATGTGATCTGTCAAATTTCCGTAGAGTTTCAGCCTCTAACTCTTAGTGGATATTCCTATAAGTTGGGCTGAAACTTAGTTAGCTAAAAAAACATGTTAACCAGCAAAACAACTTAACTTTGTCAAAAATGTACTTAGGTCATGATTTTATGTTCAGAATTCGTAATTCTATAATACTATTTTTATTATAAAAATCCATAAATGTTATTATCAATATAAAATAGTTCATATGTGTTAGAAGTTTGCTTAAGAATGAAATGACACAAACCTAACAAAAATAGTTGTTGTAGTGTTCTGTTGAACATAAAGTTAATATATTTGGTTGAAATTGGGAATTATTCATGTGTTGTGGGGCTAAAACCATACGCAGCCGACCACTGCCAATGATATATATTTGTATTCGACCAAGCATGTATTTATATAATATTATTTTGTATACGATTAATGATGTTAGTATTTATATTATTTCATTAATGATTTGAATGTATCGCAATATGTCTTATAAATTGAATATTTTATGCTAGAAATATTTGGCGGTGGTATCATGTATTGTTATTTGTTGAGACTTAATTTTAAACTACAAAAAATATGATATATATATATATGTGTGTGTGTGTGTACAAAATTTCTCAAATATTGTACAAAATGGTGTCAATTATAATTATAAGATATGACACATCAATTAAATCACAATATGTTTTATAAACCGGTTGTTCCAAGTCGAAAAATTATAAGAGAATTGTGGCATCATATACGTCAAATTGTTATTCATGAAAATTTAATTTAAACTAAAAATATACCGTATATATGTCACTATATTGATAAATCACGTTATACAGACAATTTTATACAAAATGCAATACATTTAACATTTTCCACATATTACACTTATAGTTATATATAGTCAATAGATGATAGAGTTGTTCAAGACCAATTTTCTACAAGTATTTTTATTATAGGGTAGTCATAAAAACATGTACCTGGTAGGATTTGAATTGTCTTGGCTCAACCCAGTTTTCATATGATTCTACATGTGCTGGTGAAATCCCTAACATGAGACATCATTAATTATTTTATTACGTATGTCACTTTGAATCATTCTACTGTTATTTAAATATGTTTAGAAGATTTTGTGTCCATACGTATGTAAATAGTTTTGAAATAGTTTTGAAATGTGTATCATTATTCAAACTTCGTAAGTTTTGGCACAATCATTTGTTTAATTCCGTTTCATATTTTGTTTTGTCTAAGCTGATAAAATATAGGAGTAATAGTTTATTCAACTGTTATTTTATGGTTGTATTGTGACATGATTGGTTAGTTGAAGTGAGTTAGCTGAAGCTCCTAATGGAGGAGAACAATATGTATTCTATTGACAATGGACAACATTGTTGTAACAAAGAGTTTACTTTATATAACTCGTAGTTTATCCACTAAACTAAACCGTGTTACCTACCTACCAGTTTGATATGCCAACGTGGACAAGACCACTTCAAGACACGTGGCAGTTGGACAGTCTGTAATCTTAGATTCTTAGTGGCAACGTAGGACCCAACCATGCAACCTGAGTGATTGTTAGACGTTGGTGTTGTGCACAAGTGGAAGTGGTGGCTACTTTAAGTGTCTTGAATCCCTCTTTTTTGGCGGGAGATTCCTCTAGATATGTTGTTGAAGAGGTCGGTGGGAAAATTGTCCCACAAAAAGACTAGCCCCACCAAACCAACCATACATTCATTCCTATAGGTTGTACTAAACTTAAGTTGATATACGCAAGGATAGTGACGCAATTGACAAACAACATATGTGAGTAGAAAAAAAGATTGCGTTCGATTTTCGCTGAATACACTCATAAGAATAAGTGGAGATTTTAACTATGACCAAATCTCGAATGAGAATTAGTGTAAGTGTTATAAAATGTCTTAAAGCCGCCAACCGCGAGTGTTTGGACCCGCTATGTTTGAAATATTGGTGTTTACTTGTTGAATTTCAGAGTTAAAATGCATAGTGCAACAACTATCTATTACCAGAATTATCTGGTTAAAGACTTGACTAATGTGAGGTTAAAAGCAATATTGATATTAAAGACTAGTGTGGGCTGTTTTTATATACTAATAATCCAATAAATAATTTGGAAAATAATGCATCAAAAGAGTCAACACTTGATTCTATCTATATATCTACGCAAACACTAGCTCTCTTTCTCTCAATCTCTAGCTTTTTACCGCTACTGATTTTGTTTTAATCTTATAATCACACTATCACAATCTTTGACAATCGTTACACATCAAGAGTACTCGTTTTGTGGGGTCCCATTCTTGAGAAATAATATAAACATTAAACCCCACAATATTCATATAAATATGTATGCATTTATTTGAAGATGAACATCACATCTCAAGATTTTATACCTTAACCAATAATTTTATTCTACTTTTATTTTTTCACATTGAGTCACTGTTGTTGTTACTATAGAAACATCTGAAACAATCAACTCCACGTAGACATTGTCTGCTTAGAATAATTTCATAGCAAAACCCTAACCCTAAACTCAAAACCACTACAAATATGTGAATCCAAAAACAGTATTGCGACGCAATCGAAAGGTCCCATTACAAAGATCAAAAACAAGATTGGCCATGAGAAATGATTTCAATGCATATATAGGGTCCTTCACAAAGGTAGAGAAGATCGATTAATTCTGATAAAATCTTTTAGTGCTTGCTATGGCCTGCAACTTAATTAATGAATAATATATATTTGTGCATATTTTTAATATATAGTATATAGAATAATTGACTGGTCCAAATTCAATTGGCCACATTATAAATAAGTAATGAAATATTAAAGAAGTGTGAAGAGGGGCTCTCTGTGACTCTCCATCCATGATAACCTTCTAGCTTGTTGCGGTTTCTTTGGTATATTTTTTCAACAATTTCTGCTTAATTAATCAATCTTTTTTCTTGATTGATTAATTCTTCTTTATTTTGAGCTTTTAATACTAATTAATTAATTAATTAGTTGATTAGGACGGGAGCACTATATGTCTATGATTTTTATTTTTATTTTCTCTCTTGTTCTTGTCTTGTTGATCATATATATATAAATGTTTCAAGGGCAACATATTTTTTCTTAAAATCTTAAAAGATATTTTATTTATATATTTGTTATGTTAATATCAAGTAAGAAGCTAATTAATTTTTATACATGCTTTCAATATAATACAAACTATAGTTTCTATTTAGATTTGAACTCTAAAATAACTTAAAGTTTTATTCAAGTTTAAGTTGGTTCAATCCAGTCAAAACAAATATCATATCAAAATTATCTTGTAAAATTCAACTAGATCTAAATCTCAAAATTCAAAATACGAATGAACGTAAAGCCTTCCAAAGCATATACTCCCTCCGTCCTAAAGTGAGTGTCCTCCTTTCTATTTTGAGAAAAATTAAGGAGAAGTTAGTTAGTGTGATATGTTTACTATTATATCCTTATGATCATGTGGTGGGAGATTTTAACTAATTTTTTAAAAGGGTATTACTGACAATTCATGCATAACTAACTTACTAGAAAAGGAAACAAGATATTCATTTTGAGACAAAAATGCAATTGAAACAAGACACTTATTTTTGGACGGAAGGAGTATGATTTAGGCTAGATCAACTCGTAACAAAAAAAAGGGACCAACCCAAAATTGCCACCACTAATACAAAGATTGTGAAGGATAGCATTGATTGTGACTCAGCATATATATAGCACAATATGGAAACAAAGTTTCTTTAATTTTGTTTAAATGATAACACAAACCATGCAAATTTAGATTGGTCCCAAATGGTGAAATGATGTAGTTAGTGTTAGTGGAACTTTGGTAGAGCGGCCCAAGTTCCCAAAGAGATTGATTTTTCATTTTTGATGAGATAAGTAGTGGGGCTTATTATACACATTTCTTATTTTTCCTCAAAAATAAATTAAAACAAATGACATATACTACTATAAATTAATCACATGATGTCAACCAAGAGCGGCCAATTAATCAATCACAGCTTGCCATGTGTCCATTATCCACAAAAAAATGCACACGTGGGCCACTTTTGGAGGCTCTCATTTTAAACCAGAGGAAAAATTGTGCATCATTATGTACCAAATATTCAATGAGCTTATCATAACCTTCTCCTTTCCCTTTCATTTTACCCTTTTTTGGTCTTAGTTAGGAGCCTTGGACTAGTAATTAAGATGAGTTGTTGGGCTCTAGGCCATTCTAGTTCTAATTATATTCCTAATTTGAATGTTTAATCTATTATTAATGTATAATCTAGTTAACTTGTTAAAAATATAGTCATTTATTTCCTCAAATTTTAGTTATTGTCCGCGTGATTTGTATGCGTAGACTATGCAGAAACAAATGGAAGAGATAAACTATGCACACCTGATGATGCAAAAGATGAAGCGATTTTGAATTTGAGTGACGATCTCTATAGTTTTGGACTGAAATTTGTATAATTCAAACATATATGCTAATGAAAAAGATGATCCGGTTTCGCCTTCTGGGTATGTCGTATTTTTCCTTCTCACGTTTCAAAAGTTGTAGAATAATTTAAATTTCTTATTCATATTATCTTTCAGTCATTGTTCAATCAATTGAGTTCCACAACTTGAATTCATTATTTCAAATTTTTCATGTTTCTATTGAATGATACGATGCTTCATTTTTTTTTTAACATTAGAATTTTATATAATAATAGCTAAGTAAATTCAAATATATAACCTAGCTACATTATTCTCTCTTTAAGGTTACTTTGTCATGGAGCTAAAGGGCCCATGACCAATCTTTCCAGCCTCAATTTTCAGAGAATATAGAGAAAAAGAAGAAAAACAAAGAAGAAGAGCCATAAAAGGAAAGAGGTGGAGAATTATGTAAAGTGAAACAACAAAATAGAGAAATATATTATGAGGAAGATGAAGGATGGTTTGTGTAGAAGAGCCTATATTTTAAACCATTTTGTCTAATACTAATTTTTATTTTTCTTTAAAATCTAACTAGTTGAGCTACATAATAGGGGTAGCTCTCTCCTTTAAACTCCACTCCACCCCACCCGACGCAATGAGATTTGAACCCACAACCTCCCACATGAAGATGTATGTTCTTAACCATTGCGTTGTCCCCTAGTGGACTTTCTAATACTAATTTAGATTCAATGAATTCAGCAACATATATATCTAAAGAAAACATAATTTGGTTTCTAAAAAGATGTGAGAAAAGCTTTAAACATTTGTTTCTCTCATTGTTATTACTTGTTGTCACTGTTTTTTGGAAAGTGATTTGTATTCTTTGGAAGCAAACTTTTGATTTTTTTTAATAGAATACAATGCAAGCTCCTATTAATTATTTTATTTTTAGCGTTAGTTCTTGCTAATTAACTTTGTCTTGTTGTTTATTAGGGTTATTATAACTTGACGGGTAAAATGGTACAGGACCCCTTGAACTTACCCGTATTTTGGATTTAGCCCTCAATTAGGGTTTTGCCTAGTTTCCAACCTTTATCTTACCATTTTTTGCAAAAAAGTCCAACTGACCCGATGTAGTCGGTTTGTGACTGCCACGTCAGCCCAGATGTCAGCTCGTCCTGC